>JAVQJL010011993.1:0-30503 GCA_036024295.1 Nannoperca obscura
CAAATGCTGCAGACAGGTCTAGCAGGATGACAACAGAAGATCTCCCCGCAGCTCTGGCAGACTGGAGGGCATCAGTGACCGACAGGAGGGCAGTTTCTGTGGAGTGACCGGGTTTGAAGTCTGATTGGTTGGGGTCGAGGAGGTTGTTCTGTTTGAAGAAAGTAGACAGTTGGTTAAAAACGGCACGTTCTAGTGTTTTGGATAGAAATGGTAACAGAGGATGCCACTCAAAGGGGTCAATCATTATATTCTCCCACGTCTTTCAAACTCCATGCTGCCAGTTTGTAACACAGGCTCCAGGCCCAACCCTAGACTACTCTAAAGATGTTACCTGAGTCATTTTTCTCAGGTTCTCTTATGAGGGTCATATTATAAAGACACTGATGTGGAAGTGTGTGAGCAAAATAATAAACAGAGGGAATGGATCCACAAATTTAAAGCATGGATTGACAAACAGCAGAGATATATTTGAAGGGCCTTTTCTTTGTAATTTCGTAATATGTTATGTTAAAAAAGTCTTGATATTGATAGAAAAAAAAAATTCTGGAAAAGGAGCGAAGAATGTCAAAAGAACAATGAGGAATCTTTTGGCATCCACGTTGCCGTTGCCTAGCAGTTGTGATCTCACAACTTACCACATGAATGGCAAGCATATCGTATATATATGACTTCCCACATCGTAACCACAAGCTCACCAGTTCAATTTGAAGGCAGCATAACAATCGGTGTCTGAAACAGAGTACTATAACACCTGTCCTCTCGTGTATCTGGCACATAATAGTCATTTTACACAGCAGACATTTTGACTTGTCAGAGCAGGAAAAGCACAGGTGAGACTAATAACATTAAAGATGGCTTCATTCCATTCCGGTGTCCCAGTAAGCCATGACCCTGAAACTCAAGCAGCTAAATGGAATTCAGCCATCATTAATTTGATTGTTCACACCTGTGATTTTCCTGCTGTGACGTGTCAAAATGTATTTTGTGGAAAAGGTCTACTGAGTAACAATCAACCACCTACAGCCGTGGATTATACATCATACACTGTGCAAGTCCTACTTGACTGTTAAGGCTTAATTGTATTTTACTATTTTTCTGACCCCAGTTAATAATCAGTGCTTTTATTTTGCTGTATTCACAATTAAATATTCCATTCCATTACTTAAACTGCTTTCATTTTTTTTTGTTACAATTATAATATTTTGCCTTCATTCTAAATGCCAGATACATTGTACAGAAAACTTGCTTCAAAATGTCCCCTAAACTCCAATCCATGCACACAGATTTCTGGTGGGCTCATTATATTGCAGTATGGCTCCCTGTGACTCAAATAAAATATGTGCAGTGCCCCTTCAAAGTAACCATATACAGCTTTTTGTCTTGAAGAGGATTTGTTTTCTCCCCCTGTAGTCTGTTATTTAGGATCAGTCCCTCTGATCATGATTAGCTGTTTAATACTAACAGGTAGTGAACACAGGGAACAGACAATAAAAATGTTCTGCTGTTTTAACAAATGTCTTCCTGCTGCTCACAAAATGTTTTCTAGCTTGCTGCTGGTGTTTTGAACATCGGCTGTCAACTAAGCTGAGTTTTAAAATGCCAGCTGGGAGATAAAATTGGGATTTTGGGGTGATGGGAGTATGCTTTCAACCATGTCGGTTGCAGAGCTTCAGCTACACAACTATTGTGTTTATAAAGATGGACGACACATCTCCACTTCCTTCTGCTGTACAAAAATGAATCCAAAATACCCTGGATATGGGAGCTGCCATCTTGTGCTGGTGACATCATTTGGTGCCAGGGTCTGCGCAGTAGTGGTCAAGTTCCAACCTATACACCCACCTGGACCACAGTTGTCAATCATTACATCTCACCACCTTTTTACAGAATCAAATAACTAATAAAACCCAAACCTATCAGAGAAATGAACACTTGAATCAGCGTGATAAGAACTACATAAAATGACAGAAACCATCGTTGGGAATTTGACGTGTAGCCTACCTAGATTTTCAGTTTGTCCCATGTCCCACCAATTAACATGGAGGAGGCGGAGTTAATGAACTATACTGCAGCCAGCCACCAGGGGGGCGATCCATATGTTTCGGCTTCACTTTAGGGAGCTGTGATGTCGTCCATCTTTATATAGTCTATGGGTTTGACACTTGATAAATGTCTGGATCTCTTGGGCCTTGACAGAAGTTAATTATCAGTCTTGCTGTTCTGTAAATTTTATTTTTATTTTTATCCAGACATTTTGCTGTCTGGAGAAAAAGTATTTTTTGTTACTGCTGTAAAAGCAGATGTATGACATACTCATAATGTATGCTCTACAAGGGCAATTCAGAGAAATGCTGCTTAATAACATTGTATGTTCACTTGGAAAAATGGTAGTTAAAGCGTGTGGACGTTTTGTCTCCTCATTCTCTAAGCTCCATATCAGTGTATTTACACAAACACTGTTGACGTGTGCTCATGACATATGCCTACAGGGGCGTTTGTTCCAATTTCCCCACTTCAAAGACAATAATCTGTTATTTAGGTAAACTACATTCTCCAAATATTTTACAACGACCAACCTGTCCAAGAGCAGTAGCTCTCTCCAATAAGGAAAAGCTACACGAATGGTTATCAGTGTTTGTCTTCACCGTCGATTGCTTTCTTTTTTTGACTGTAATCCTTCCTCTGAATGCAGCGTTTCTTTTGTATCTGGAGCATCAGAAATGTTTCTTGGATGCTTTTTAGGTTTTTCTTCCATACTCTTGGAGTATATAGCCTAAATCCTAAATCAGAGCCATGTAAAGAGAACATAGTCCATGTGAATCATGTGACCATCAAGCATTTTGAACTTCTGTTGATCCGACTCTTACTCTACATGACTCTGGTTTTACTACCGGTCACAAACACCAGATTTAAAAACTCTGGTATACTAGAGAAGTACAGAGAGATTTACCTGGCGGTAATTGTCTTAATCTGCATTATGTGAACAAATATAAGCATTCATTTTTCTGTAACATATGGCCTCAGATGACCAAACAGGTGGATAACCTCCATAAAATACTGACAGACTTTCCATGTGACCTTCTTGCATGTGCTGGTCTTTTCTGTGTAATAACCGTTAATACATTGACCTTGTGAGTTTGTCAGTAACCCTCTTTCTGACATTAAAAATAAACAGAGGGAGATGTGACATGTAACACAATTACATCTGTTTGATACTCATGATAGTGTTGCATTTATAAGATCATACAAACACAATTACTTGTAGAAACCTGCCATGCCCACATACTTCATTTTATTATCTTCAAGTCATTATAGTCAATATTTTTATTATATAGTGGATCACCTGATTACTAGTGAGAAAGGGATCACAAACCCACAGAGAATTATCACCTGATTCTGTAGTTGCCCTCACTCTTTAGAGCATTTTAGCACCTTTCAGCTCATTGTGTCAGTTTTACTGCCCGCAGCTTTGCTGTTTTGGTTTTGGTCGGCTCTTAGTGCTCTCATCAGCGCCATTTTTCATTGAAACTCCACTGTATACTATCTGCTCACCACCAAACAGCAGACAGACAAAGGTAGCTGATGAACATAGAGAAAGATTTAGCAGCCAAAGAAACAGATATTTTTCTCAAGTGCTGGTGGAGACCAAAACAGAGGTAAAGGTGGAGTGAATATTGGACTTATTAGTGACCAGAAACACACTTCCAAATGAATGCTAACATTGCTCTGTATCTGCTGGATGTGTAAAACTATTTGCTAACAAGTTTGCCAATTCATCTTGAGATAATAATCTGTCAGTGTCATGTTTACCGCTTGTCCTTTTTTTGCAGGTTATAAGGACCAGTCTGAGTTGTGAATGTGTGACTGACAGGCAGGTGGAGCAATGAAAGATTATGAGTGACAGTATGATCTCACTCCCACCACAAACTTTATTTGAAAGCCCATCGGTGGTGCATGGTACATCTCACTAACCCAACATAATAATTACATACACTGGATTAAGAAAGTCTACCGCTTCAATGGCCAAACGTAGCAGATTGTAGCTCTGACCAGGTCCTGTTTCCAGGAACAAAATTCTCATGACCTGATGTTTTTAACTTTACTGTCCATGTGCTTGTGTAACAGGAGAGCTCAGCAGTGGACATGGCCTTTCCCAAGCATTCCATCCTACAGGCCCTGATTGTGCTGCTTTTGGCCTGGGTATTGGTACGTTGCCAGGCCCCTCTTGAACCAGAGAAAGAGGAGAAGGAAGAGATCAACATCTCAACAGTTGTGGTGAGGAAATCTGAGCCCATCGCATGTCCGCCAGAGTGCAGCTGTACGGCAGACGGGGCAGTGGACTGCGCCGGAGTCGACCTCACAGAGTTCCCCGCCGACCTGTCTGACAACACCCGCCAGCTATCCCTGCAGGTCTTTCACACAACCTCACACACACATAGACATTAGCAGTAATACTCATTCACATTACCAGTGCAACACTCCCATCTGCATTGTATTTACTGTCTGTGTGTTTTCCCCTGATGCCAGAACAACAAAATTGAGGAGATAACAGTGGAGCACATTTCCCATCTGCATCAGATTGAGACTCTCAACCTTCAGAACAACTGGCTTACCACAGATGGTAAACAATCTCAACACTTAGTGGGAACCTGGTGTACAGTCGGGGAGCAGAATATAGTGTTTGCAAGGTTTTTTGTGGGACAAACAGGGCTGCTGAGGTCCTGCTTGTCCTGCGCAGCTGTGGGTCTGTATTGATTTGCTTTGTACCAAGTGAAAGCCTTTAGTTTGATAAGTAGGTATTCTGCCCCTGGGATGTTTTCTTTAGAGAGCTGTTGCTTGGTGTGTGTCATTGAGTTGTAATACATACACAGTAGCAGAGAAAATGCCACAGAGTTAGTTTTTCTTACTGTCAGCTGTTGCCCAATTCAACTGTTTCTAATGTATGACACCAGGCTTCGCTCCCAGTCAGTAGTCATATCCAGGAAATGGAGGGCCATCAGAATAATTTCCATATAAACGAAAAGTTTTAAAAGTATAGTGTTGCACTAGATCAGGATCTGCAAAGGGAAATGCCCTCTTGTTCATGTTGGCATTGATTAATTCTGTCTTTAAAGAACATTGCTGTGGGTCTGCCATTTACAACAGCATCCAAAATAAACTTTAAATTGAAGCCAAACCTCTTGCTAACAACTGTTTGGTCCTACTGACTAAGCATTTATTGCCCATTATTTTTCCTCCAGGGTGAAGCCAAAACACAATGTGTATATAAAGCCAACAAACTGCAAAGACTGTCATATCATCACATATTAGTCAGTTCATCAGTCAGAACAATCATCATCACCACATAATGCCACTGTATTATGAACGGTGATAGTTTACTGATGTGTGTTCGGACAGTGAAAACATTGGTTAGCTTAGAATAAAAGGAATTAACTCCAGTCGCAGACAACAAATCACTGAGCTAAACTGGACAAAACGTCAGTAATTTGGCATTCCACGGCTCAGTCTAGATAGACTTGTAAAGAGCTGTGATGAAGAAACAAAGTCTAAAAAAAGAATAGTTCTTCTTGAAAAGCCCTCATAGAATTTGAGATATTTTCATGTGCACCACGTGGTTTGTTGAAAACTACACCATACACTTATTCACTTGTTAAATGGCTTGTGATGAAAGGTAAATTGATTCACAATTCTGTATATTGTTGTCAGTCTAGGGTTTTTGATGTTTTTCTCTTTATAGGCCTTGAAGATGAAGGTTTTGAGATGCTTGAACAGCTGGCCTATTTATACTTGGCAAATAACAAGGTGAGTCATACACCAGACTTTCAAGTGTTTATTCTTAATGCTGACCTCAAATCTGATTTTATATGATTCAGTGCCAAGTTGATTTTCTTTTTGTGTCCATCTCACAATAATTTTACTCTATCTTATTCTATTCTGATACATTGACATAGTGCCAGCTGGCAGAGAGGGGTGGCAGTCTCCTCTCATATACTCTGTGCGAGCTTATGCTTGTAATCACTTCCAGTATGGCTGTGCCAGCTGGTCAAAGCTAAAATGTTACTGACCCTTTTGGACACAGAGCGAGAGAGAAAGGATGGACAGATTTGTTTGTGCCCTCACAGGGATGAATAGGCGAACAGGATACAGGAAGAATAGGGGATTTTTAAGTGCTCGCTAAGCTTCAAAGACACCCATGCTGCTTTAATCCATAAACCATGTTATAAAGGAGAGAGCTCTAAATTAACATCTAATCTCTTTAGTGTTTCTCGGATTTCTATATTCTCTGCTCTTTTGTACAATGTAGCGCTCATTCTGCTAAGAGTGACAAAAGTGAGGAAAACTTTGCTTTCATTAAGGGGTACACAACTTGCCAAACAGCATTTCTGCAAATGCTTTGGAGAGAAAAAAAAGGGAAAAATAAAAGTTCTGATACCTAAATCACAAAATAGGTAGTTTGTCATTGCCTTTCAAAACAACCCATATGCCCATCACAAAAATTAATGAAAGTTTTCTCTGCCACCTCTGTGGTTAAGGTTTTGGTTTAACTGTGGGTTACCAAGTTATATAAGGTTATGTAAAGTTTGTGATCATACATGGTTAAAAACAAGACTTCCAGTCTACTGCCACCCTACCAGCTAAATGCTAATAATATACTTATAACATTAGCATGCTGACATGCTCACATGGTATAATGTTTACTATGGTCACCATTTTAGTTTCCTGTGTTAGCATGCTAACATTCACTAATAAGCAGTAGAACCCACAGTTCATAACGCACGTGAACTGCAGATTAATTGCAAAGTTTAACCATCATAGTGTGACACAGTTTAACTACCACTGTTACCTACTTTTTAAATAACAATTCCCTAAGTCTTGTGCAGAGTTGCAGTCAAAAGATTGATTTTATTCTGAAGGTTGATTTGATAATTTAAAAAATAATTTTTTCTAGTGAATAGGGCATGTTGAATCCCAACGATTAATTTGAAAAGATATCATCTGTGTGTGTCAATGACGTGAGCTACGTTAAGTTCTTTAATAAATAATACATGGAAAAATGATCCGTGATCCCTGACTCCAATCTGTGATCTGATCCCAACCGTGAGTTTTGTGATCTGTTACAGCAGCTGGCACCAGCAAGCAGTAAACAAAAAGTCAGCTGAGGATGGGAATGTCATCAGTTTTTTATTAAGTATTTCACAAATTGAAAGTTTGACCTGATTATGTCTCTAGATGAAAAGTCAATGCATCACCAAAGTTGATCCTGTGGGGAACATGAATATCTTTGACAAATTAATGGGAATTCATCCAGTAGTTGTCAAGAGATTTCCTGATAAACTGAAAATGTCAGCCTGCTGATAGCACTAGATCACCACAGTCATCAGAGTATATCATGATCATCATCATGATTGACTGCCCGACTGACCAGTGGACATTGCCATCTCTGCAGCCCTGCTGCTAGCGTGTCTCCAAGTACTTTTTATAATTTAGGGGAAAATGGTAGTCATGGTTAAAAGAAATTAACATTGACTGTTGGCAGGTGGCTGGATGCAAACTGTGGACTCCTCTTAATGATGAGAATTATTCTGGTGACTGTTTCAAGAAAATCACATCATCCCTGCATTAAGGGAATCACATTTTTGTAACAATGTCCTGTCATGCTTCTTTTCTTGTGCTTGCAGCTCACCTCAGCACCAAAAGTCTTACCACCCTCTTTGGTTAGTGCTGACTTTGCTGCAAATCAGCTTACAAGGATCTTCCCATATACATTTGGCCATAAACCAAAACTGAGGTATGTGTTTATGTAAATGTACCCTGTATCCTGGAATTATGCCCATTTACACATGGCAATGTCCCTTGATCATGGCTCCCAGGTCTGTGTATCTCCATAACAACAAGCTGACTGATGCAGGGCTTCCTGATCATATGTTCAATGGTTCTGACAACCTGGAGATCATCACCATGTCCAGCAACTTCCTTCGGGTTGTCCCAAGGAACCTGCCTTCCATCCTTTACCGTCTTCATCTAAAGGTCCAGCACCTGTTAAATTTGCAGTGGACATGTACCTTGTATCTTGTCTTTTTTCATTCATTAATATGGTAATGATGATAACATATGGATTGCTCCTACTGTTGCAGAGTAACAAGCTGGAAAAGATCCCAGCGGGGGCCTTTGACAACTTACGAAACCTCAGAGAGCTGTATCTCCAGAACAACCTCCTCAGCAATGAGGGCATGGACAATGAGACTTTCAGGTAGACAGAAATTCTCACTAATAAACCCTCAGGCCTGGATTATAATTGCACTTATGTGTTGTGAAACGTGTGACAAGAGCATCTATGTGAGACTAAGACTGTAAATCCTACTGCTGCAGCATCAGAGAGAAAACACACAGGATAACTCATTTAATTTAATTTCTTCCCCTCCCTCTCTCCTGGCAGCCAACTGAGCAGCCTGGAGTGTCTGGACTTGTCAAATAACAACTTGAGCGTCGTCCCCAAGGGTCTTCCTCGCAATCTAGTGCTGTTACACCTGGAGAAGAACAACATCCGCAGCATCCCTGGAGACGCTCTGACTTCTGTCAGAAACCTTGAGTACCTGCTACTCCACAATAACAAGCTCCGCTCACGTTCCATCCACCTGACTGCCTTCCAGGTACATTTCTTTAAATTTCAAATTCTTTTGGATCTTTTACAGAATAACTGAGCTGTGAAAAACAGACATTTCATTTTGTATTTTAGATTATTATTATTAGAGTGGAAGAGATGATATGCTCAATTTCTTTGACAAATGTAGACATTTTGACCTCATGCGTAACAATGCATCAGCTTTTGAATATTACATTTACATTTTCACTAGGGCTTAAAGAAGCTGCACACTCTCCACATGTACAACAACTTGCTGGAGCGGGTTCCCAGGGGCTTGCCTCGGCGAGCTAAGACCCTAATGATACTCCACAACTACATTTCTGAAATTGGCCGCAACGACCTGGCCCTGCTGTACACCCTGACAGAGCTCAACCTCAGCTACAACAAGTTGACCAGTCCCAAACTGCACCGCGAGGCCTTCAGGAAGCTGCGTGTCCTGGAAACCCTGGATCTGTCAGGGAACAACCTTCACTCTTTGCCCCTGGGTCTTCCTCGTAGCCTGAAGGTGCTTGAAATCAAGAACAACCAGCTGAACTCCATACCAGACAGTGCACTAACAGGCATGGAGAAGCTACAAAAGCTCATACTGAGCGACAACCAGCTGAAACTGAATTCAGTCTACCAGGGAGCATGGATGGAGCTCAGTGCTCTCACAGTGAGTGGCTGGGAGAGGAAGATTGAGAAAAGATATTAGTGCACAATGTTTTGTAGCCTTTGTCCACTGCAGGAACTTAACAACATGTAACCTGGGCGTTTAAGATTCTTGTGAGGCTTTGGTATAAAGTTCTTTCTTGCGCTTCCACTGTATTTTACGAAAGGGGCCATTAAAAGTGCAAGCTTATTATTTTCATGTGAGTTAAGTGAACAGTGAATAGTAGAAGCAGTGGTGCTGATAAACATATTATACATTTTCTTGTAAGTGTATGTGAACATAAAATAAAACACCAACTGAGAATCCAGACACAGAATGATGTGCTTGTACTTGTTGTTATGTGACGACACATCTGCTGGACCTATCAAAATTGACAGTACCCTCAGCAACCCCTGAATTCTGGAATGGACCTTTTAGTGCCAGGAAGTGTTATGTTGTCTCTGTATTTACTGGGTTGGACCTCTAAATATATCAAACTGAGGGGTATTAGAGTCTGAGTATCTGAGTATTAGGCATTTGCCACCATAATACAGATTAGTCCATATTAAGTGGAAGTAAAATAATTTATGCTTCCTTATCCTTCGGTATTCATCAGCAAATGGGCAGCAGTTCAGCGTGTACAGGAAGTGTTGATAGCAGCTGGATTCATAAGCGGTCAATTCAGGTTGAGGCAAGTATTCGGGTTTGCAGTGTTGAAAAATCTCAGCTGCATTAAACCCAGAGGGGAAAACATGTCAGTCAGTCACCACCTGCACTCTTGCTTGGTACTCAACTGAGTTTTAATACTGTTTAAATAACATATGAACATAAACATATAAAAGCCAAGCAGGTGGAAAAAGGCAAGAGCTTTTTACAATCTGTGAGACAAAGTGCAAGGCTGTGGCTATTTCCTGGTACCAGTGCAGACCAAGTAAATTCTGAACTCAGTAAAAAAGATTTTGCTTTATTTCTTTTTTTGCCTGCCAAAGTGCATTAAGTATCACATCCTGAGTAGTGCCAACATTTTGTTTCAGGAACTTGTACCCAAAGCGGACAATGGCTAAACACTACAGTTTTGATTTGTTAGGGTCCTGCAGAGGAAAAGGGATATCAGTTAAAAAAAAAAAGCATAAGTCTGTATAATTCTTCTCATTTTACAAACATTCATCACATCCATCAGTGAAAATGTTTCATTATGTTCATTATTCATTATGCTTCTTGTAATTGTAGACACTAGACCTGTCTGGCAACCAGCTGTCACACATCCCCTCTGACCTGCCTGAGTCTCTGGAGTACCTTTACCTGCAAAGTAATCGCATCTCCAGTGTTCCTGCTTCAGCATTTGAAGGCACTCCAAACATCAAAGGCATCTTCCTCCGGTAAGAGACACACAAACCACTTCATATCAACCAGGAGATGGTATTTTATTAGAATCAGTCATGTTACTGGTAATTGTCAGTCCATAATTGTAATAAATAAATGACAACTAAATGGGTGTTAACACTCCACGCATCCCCCATGATAGTTTGCACAAGCTGTTGTACTTCAAAGAAGCTGCAGGAGGAGATTGTGGAACTCTGGTGGGTTGCTCCATACACGTTTCTTAACCATCTGGATTGATCTCCACTCGGGTAATGATCATGCAAGTGAAAAAGAGGAAAGGCTGTGAGGAAATTGTTGCTTTTGTTAGTACTGCTCTTCAAGTCTCCAAGGGACAGCTGCAATCGGGTAGATGTACACCAGTGTTTTTTTTAACATGAAGCTACAGCCAGCAGCTTGTTAGCTTAGCTTAGATCAAAGACTAGAAACAGGTGGAGCTATGTTAAGTGAATGATATTTTACATAAAAGTGAACCTTGTGATATACTTTTATAAAAATGTCCCTTGTGTCCTGGTCTGTTAATAATCAACAGAATTTTGTGTGTGTTTGAAAGTCCAATGGCCTTTATTTTTGAAAAGTGCTGCAGTGTGGTATCTAATATCTCCATTTTTTTTACTTTTGTGTATTCAGCAAAATTTCCACTTTGGTTTATTCCACATAGTGCAGGCTTATAACCACAAGGACTGCAGCTGAATCCTGAATCCTAGTCTCACTATGATTTGTAAATGTGCATTACATGATTTGTAACTGAAACAGTATTGTATCTTGTTTTTCCATTACAAATCTTGTTTTTCAGTTACAAATCTTGTTTTTCAGTTACAAATTATGTAATACACACTTACAAATAATATTGAGACTATGTTTACTCCATAGAAACCAACCATCAGGCAGCAGAGTAAAGAGGGTATGGCCAACGTTTTTTTCTGTTAGCTTTTCAGTCTGACCTCATCCTAGGTGCGTTATGGCTAGTGTTTATGGGCCTTGATGTTGTTCATATCAGCTGGTGCCACATTTTTTTCTTTTTACAAAAATCCCCCTACAGATGGGAGCCTTTGGTTCTGAGCCAATGTAGAGCCGCTGGAATGCCTGTGTCAAAGGGGGAAGTGGAGGGAGGATTTATGTGTTTTAATAATTTCATGTGTATTGCATGTTGGCTAGTAGTTAAAGTTCATGGGAAACATATGCAAGCCTTTCTGAAGAGATGCAGTTGATTTCAGGTGTTTCAAAAGTGCTTTGATGTAAAGTGAGTACAACAACTGTGACTTTGATCGTCTCAAAACATTTAAATGGGCGCAGTTCATCGTGGCATAAGTGCTCAACAAATGGGTCCCACTAAACTGATCCCTGTATGGAGAGAAGCTGTCAGATGCCTGATCCTCCTGACAGATGTGATTTGTAAATATCACCTGCTGTCTGTTAACCATGTCCTCTGCTGTCCCCTTTTGCTTTGAGCCTTTAAAAGCCAAAGGCTATTTTGATCAACTGTCAATGAGGGGAAAACAACCCGCAAACTCGCTTCTTTTGTTGTTTTTTCTTCGAAGGTTTAACCGCCTGTCTGTGGACTCTGTGGATGAGAGCTCTTTCGCACACCTGTCCAACTTACAAGTGCTGGACATCGGAACAGGAAACTCTGACCTCCCCTTTAAAGGAGAGGAGATGGAGGGTGATAAGATGATGGTGGAGGAGCAGGAAACATAAGACACGCTCAGTTAAATTGACATTGGACTGCATTGTGTTGAAGACAGAAAGGGCGTTTAAATGGGAATGAACCTGTGAATGTCATTTCCCAGGTCCATTATTGTATTGTGCTGAGTGGCAGAGTTACATATTTCTGGTGCGGGATACCGGATGAAGTTACTTTAATTTCCATGTTTTGGGCTGGTTAGTATTGCATATCTTTTATATATGAGCTTTAACATTTGTTTTTGACTGTTGACATGCAACACCTATCATCTAATTGTGTTTTTGTGCTTTATTCTACAACATGCATTCATCAATGTGAACTTTACCATCAAAATATTTCACAATCAATACCAAAAATGTAAGCACAGTGAAAAAGGACAGATGTTGTTCACACTGTGTGTGTCTTTCTCTGCATTACGTCATTTTGTTAATGGCTGCCTTGTTTCCCTGGCTTAAAAAAGTGATTTTTCTAGAGATACTGTGAAACAATTTGTGTTTTTAACGCCAAGGGTAGCAAGATAAGCAGTCAGACTCCCACTGAAACCAATAAAGCCTAAGAAATCTCAAACAGTTTAATTAAACACTCAAACATTATTGGTGAATCTATCACTTATTTTTTCAAGTAATCGATTTATCTCTGTCATGTCAAATTGCTTATTTTGTTGGATCAACAATCCAAAAATCTGAGGCATTCAATTTATAATGATATAAAAAAGTAAATTTTCAAAGAGCTTTAAAGTTACAATGCTTAAAATGTTCATTATATCAAGCATTTTTGATAAAATTTATTTCCCGCCTTTTTAGCATTAGCCATTAATTGTATTTGAATTCTGTAATTGTTTTACTATGTACAGCAGCAGTTTTTTTATGCTACTGTCCGCTTTTGGTGGAATTCAAATGAAGTATTGACGCACAAGGGATTCACTTCTGGGGAAATTATGCATAAACGTACTGGACGTGATGAACATATTTTGGTGGAACACAACATTTGATCATGAGTTCAGTATTTCTATGTTGGGTGACATTGTTGATTGTCTTTTTTATTAAAACATTGTGACGGGATGAATTCATTTACCCTTGCTGATACCACCAGTAACTACAGCTGCTGTCAAATCAACAAGGACTGGAATCTTATGGATTGTTAACTTCAGCCAGTAAATGCTCAGGAGTTTCACTTGATGACTGACTGAATTTAAACAACTGTTTCAGCATGACTCTCAAATCATTCAGAAGGTGTTGAAAAGTGACAGATAGAAAGCCAATGAGGCATTGGAACAGCAATAATAACATCAATAATCTTGGAAAGCAGTAATGTACCTTTTATGTTATTCTTTTGCAATGTACTTGTGAATGAAATATTCCAAACATAAAAATCTATTTCGACATATCTGTAGCTTCAATCCATGTTGCTGCTGCTGCTACTTCAGTCCATTCCTTTTTTTTTTTTTTTTTAGAAAAGATAGCAAATATTTTTTTTTATGACATTGAAAATACTCATCCTATTACACTCACTATATTGCTATGAATACAGTGTCACTTTCACATACAGCAGTATTGTATTGTCACATATACAGTCATTAAACACAGCAATACATTATTTGAAAAGGCTGAAGAAGACTGCGTTTCCTAACATTCATCAGAAAATCTGATCAATATTTTAGCATTTAGCATTTCTCATTCACCTCCAATATGCAGCTAGTATAATAGCCAGAGAGAAAGAATAAAAAACACATATCTCAGAAAACAATCTGTTATCTTCCATTGAGAAAATGTTGCACGTCAGAACATTGAGAAACTATCTGAAATGGTTGATAAAATGACAAAATACATGTAATCTAGTATTTAACTAGAGTAAATTGAAGTCTTTATGTGACAAGATGAATACATGTTAATATTCAGGTTTAAAAGATATGTTTTTAAAAAAAAGATTTTTTCAATTCTATCTTAATACAATACTCACATGCTATAATAATCCCTCCTGATCACACTGTCCATAAAGCAGTCCCTTCCTACTGTGACAAAACTGTATTGCCTACAAAGAAGAGGGAAAGAACAGCAGAGCCTGGCGACTTCTGAGATCATAGCCTGAGCAGTCACACCCACACACAGCACACACACACACACACACACACACACACACACACACACACAGTTGGTGCATACATTTCTGGCAAGCAACAACTTAGGTCTGTACAGTTAGCTGTTGAAGGTGAATAATCAAAGGCTACACAAACATCCGGTGATCAAATTCATACAAATAATTTGCTTTTTTCTGTCCTTAACGAATAAGATACAAAATCCACAGACCTCATTCCATGCAACACTGTTTTCTAAAGTTCAGCGAAGGCTAATTTGAAGCTTCAGCAGTCTGAGTTAACCAAATTTCCAGTCTTCAAAGTACAAAAATATCAAACAGCTGGAGTTCTTGGCAAATTTTGAACTCAATCCTAATCTAAGGTGTCTCGCACACTCTTTACTCAGATGTTTGTAAAACTGTTTACAGGACACCCCCAACTGCAATTGTGAGTGGGCGCCAGCTTTGACTCCAGTATCCGGTTCTTGAAATGTATCCATGACTGTGACACTACACCTGTCACTGATGACGAATGATGATGCTTCGTAAGTGTCTAAAAGTAAAATGTTCTGCTCACCATGGAGCCTATTATTGACTGTCTATAATATGAATGAGCGATGAATGAATGAACAATGGAGAAGGTTTTGGGGCTCAATCACTTCATGGCCAGTATGGACAGGAGGAATGAATACAGTGACCAAATAACTCTTTCCACATACATGGGAATATGAGTAATGTATTAAGACAGACCTAAAAAACCTGCGAGCCTAACCTTTAACCTTCAGTGCATATTAATAATGAAAAGTTATGTCACCTAATACAGTAGAAATGTTGAAAGTTCATGTGTTGTAGATACAGAATGTTCAGATCTTGTTTGATAAATTCCCAATAGTAGCAAATGATTCCACTCAACCAACAAACAAAGACCACTTGGTTTATGTTGAATTGCCAGTGTTTGTTCTTAGTGCCAGGAATGTTTAATTAAACAAATGCTGCTGAGGCTGTTCAAATACTTAAAACTATATATATATCTATTTTGCCTGCTTATTAAAGTTACAACATGACCATGACATGACCATAAGTCCTCCCTTCCCTGTCATCGCCGTCAGCCTAGCACCACCAGCTTTGTTAAGGCAAAATTAAACAGTTAGGGCATTTCACTTCGCCTCCTCATCATTTAGCTCAAACCAGACACTTGCAATCCTGTCTTGTCTCTGATATGACGCAAAAGCCTGGTTGCTTGCAGTAGTATAAAATATAATAAACAACTTGTCTTATTAACACATAGACAAACAAATTAATAAATCATATAAAATGTAGATATCAAACAGAAATCAGTTCAATTAATGGAAGTACTCACACCTCTGTTCAGAGTCTGGGAGTTTAGGTGCGAGCTCACGCTGCAGGTCCACACCAAGGATGAGTTTTAGGAACAAAATCATATGGTTGTCCCTTTGGTGTCATAAATTCCACTGTCAGTGTGATGCTTGTCCTGTCTTACAGAAAGTATTTCACTGCTATAATGACGATAAACCAACAGTTTCCCTACTAAAAAGCTGTCCTTTTAGTTATCAGGACATCTTGACCCCATAATAAGCTGAGAGATGAAGAGGAGCCTGGCTGGGCCATCCAACATGTACAGGTGTCCTTTGGTCCGAGGCTCTGATCAGCATATCTACACAGACAACCCGTCAAACTCCAGGAGGCTATACGTTGGTCTCAAGACCATTCATGTCAATGGCGCAGTGTTCTTTGCTCTTCTTCAGGTGCCTTGGAGGAATTGGGGGCTTCTTCCTCTCTGAATGTGGCCGGACGCCCTCTTCCAGCTGCATCAGCCGAGCCACGTCAGAAGGAATAAGCTCATGTTTGACCCCTGAAGAAGGAGGCCGGTAGTTGCCGTTGTTGTTGTGACAGTTCATCAGTGGTGGATTGTTCATTGCGGGTTTGGTCTCGCAGATCAAAGGCACCTGGTGGCCGACAGGGTCATAGGAGGGGAAGCAGGAAGTGGAAGAAAAAAGCATGTCAGGAAGGAAAAGGTAACATATTGAAAGGAGTTGGACAGTGACTTTTTTCTCCTTTCCCCCATAATTCAATTTAATTACTTTATATTTTGAAGATCTTTAATGTATAATTACAGACAAAAAACATACAAAATGTCTGCTAATTGTGGAGCGTTTAGCAAAAGCTCTGACATTTAAAGAAACAGAAGAAGTGCTTTTCAGTTCCAGGAAGTAGTATTGACAGCACACTGGGGTACAGCCTTTCATAATAACAGCTCAATCATTCAGAACCAGCCTTCAATATATTTTGAAGTACAGTTTTAATGACAAAATCTTTGCGTGTAATTGTGTCACAATTGTGCAGAAGAACTCTTGAAGGACTGAAGCCACAAATCAAACTCACCCCATCTCCCTCTTTCATGAAGTCTTTCCTGCAGATGTGCGCCATGATGCCTGTGGCCAAAGCATCCCCCATTACATTCACCATGGTGCGGAATCTGTCTCTGTAGAGGAGAAAGACATTTGAGAGTGAATGGGAATGAGTTGAACTGGACATTTTGGCCAAACGAAGAGGAGATGAAGATGGGGCTCATGTGTTTTTGCCTTTGTATGATTACTTTGGATCTGTTCGACAAAAGTGATGGAATTGAACACACATGCTACTTACAAGGCCCAGTCTACTGCAATGATGAGAGTGATGTCATCGGTTGGCAACCCAACGGATGTTAGCACTATCACCATGGTAACCAGTCCGGCTTGGGGGATCCCTGCTGCACCGATACTGGCTGCAGTGGCTGTGATACTGGAGATTTAGGAAGTCGGTATGATTACAGAAAGAAACCGGATGTCGCTATGAACTGTATGTAACAACAAGGAATAAAAGTTGTTGAACCTCAATAGTGGTTCCTGTGGGATGTCATGAGAGGCCAATACACGACTAAAGGTCACCTAAAGGATACCTTATTTCTTCTAAATATTTTTGCCATTTTGCCAAGGAATGTGCCTGATGCATAGGCAAATACTGTCCCAGACTTAAAGACACTTCGAAAATGTCTGATTTTGGCGGCCTTTAGTGGCAGTATCAAAGCCCATAGACTTGCAATTAGCGTTCCTTGTTATGTTAACTGTACGCTCTCAACATCCACACCTCCAAACACAGGTGATGTCTATTAAGCCAATGGAATTATACAGAAAAAACAATGGTGCTTTGAATGGAGACAGATGGCATTCCAAAGGTTGTGCTGAGATGGACTCCTCGAAGGCAAAGAAAAACCTGGAAGACCAAAAAAGACTTGGAACAGAAGAACTGTGGTGGACGAGTTAGCCAAGATGAACCAAATTTGGGGGGAAGCTGTAATGGAAATTTACTCTGTACACGTAGTGATGTAATTACTCTGTCTCTTGATTATTCTTACTATGAAGCTGTCCTTCTCTCTGTCCTCGCTAACAGACACCCCTCTATTATTTATCTGATTTGTGGCTCGCCCTTTGGAAATCATTCTGTTATGGAATTCCTCATCTGATTGCTGACTTGTTTGGGCCTTGGACAGGAAACATAGGATGGGAGCTACCAGCCTGACCAGTTTGCTATACTCACGTGCTTGCTCCCTATAAGACAATGTAACCAGGTTCCTTTTCACCCTTCTTGACTGTGACACCCCTTGAGTGAACATCAATGGGTCCTTTCTGCAGAAAGCTTAATACATTCTCAAAAGACTTTGGTGATTCAGAGACTCTTTATTTTCAGATTTCCACCACAGTTGCCATGCATAAGAAACAATGGAGGGAGTTTATTGGGGCCCTCTGTTTCATAGCAAAGAGGATTAAGTAAATAAATAAGTTTTGTTAACTGTAATCACAATCTTTCTCTAACCTTCACGTAGTGTTTTAGTTGCCTAAACCTAACCATTCATCACCATAGTTTATTTGCCATAACCATTACATTTGTCTAACTGTAGCATACCATGGTTGCCATGCGCATGAATAGTAAAAGGAAAGACATTTGAAAGCATTGGCATGGGCCTAAAAAAATCTTTATTGAACATCATTGAACGTAATCCTAAATTTGCAAGATAGTCAAATATCAACCCTCGTGCATGGCCATAGGGTTAGACACTGGGCAGACAGCAATGCACTTCAACGCATCCTATTCCACTTTAATCCCAAGAATCATACTCAGGAACACTGAGATGGTCTGAAAGACTTTCACCACAAAATTTTCACCGCTGTTGCCTCATTTTTCTACAAACAAAAACATCATCAGAATCATTCAAATGATATTAAAATCACATATAAATGTCTGTACGTAGTGGCTTTAAGGGAAAATCCATTCAACATCATTCACATTTTAGTCTTTTTTGGTGTTGTATGTTTACTGCTAGGGATTTTTAATTGGACCCCAATTCAACCCTCCTCTAGAACCTGTGTTCTCAGAGACTCAGACAATGTTTGATTGAGCTTCCCTACTTTCACTGTGGGCAGCAGCAGAAAGGAGGGAGGCTGTTTTGATAAATGTTTGCAGCAGTGACTTTCAAAGAGAAAGATGAGCACATACGCTTATTCTAGATTCAATTAATAAAGTAAGTTAGCCTCAATTTGTTCTTGGGATGGAATCTAAAGATGAGCCTTGCCTCTACAGCCAGGCTAATGTTTGTTCACAATAAAATAAACTAATAATGTCTCCATAGCCACCATCTGACTGCATACTGATTAAAAGCATCTTCTCTCATGGTAAATGAGAGTGCATAACAGTAGAGACTGTGTGGAGAGTGAACTACATGTTGGTTTATCTGATATTTGGTGCAGATCCAGAGGCTCAGGACAGGATGATCCCACTACACATCACAGCATGATGGTGAAAGAGGGTGAGGGGGGTAGGGTGCTGTGACTGGGATATGGTGGTTTATCAAGGCCACATGGCTAGTTTTAGAGAGAGATAAGCTGATAGCTGATAGTTTCAATCTACAGTTCCTATATGGAATTATATAGAAAAATGTATAGTGGCAAATATAGGGTAAACGGACAACTCTTGGATAAAACACAAAATCAGTCAGTACAGGTACATAAAAATATATATTTTGAACAAGGGAATGTTAGAAACCAAATATGCCCCATTAATATTCATGCCAGCCAAACACTGTGGAACCTCATTGAAGATTCACCGTAGTAGTTTGTTTTTCCTCTGAGTGTTAAAACATAAACAGGTTTTTCACACGTACATTGGTCTACTGGGAAGATCAGAAGATTCATTCCCATTTGTTTCTTGGAATTTCATACATACACAACACCCCACAATACTTTATGATTCAGGACAGGGTCAAACACAATGAATATCATTGTTTGCTTGACATTTAAAGCACAATGGAGCCTGCGTATGATTTCAAAAGTGTACCATCTTTTATTGCTTGCAAATTGTAATGCTTTTGTTTGTGGATGTCTGAGATGTTGTACAGGCCTGGGATATTTATTTGGTCATGGTGACAGAAGTCGCATGATCTCGCCCAGCTGAAGTCTTCCATCTGAAGACAGTCTGACTGCCCAAGGTCATTCATCAATTTATTTTTCCTCCTGCCTCTACTTTTAAGATAATCAGACATCTTCTATATGTCCTTGTGAATCACCTGTATCCACTGCTGAGCCTGGTCGGGGGCTTCCTCCACTAAAACATTCAATTCTCTTCTTTGAAGCTTTGCCGGAAAATCCAAAGGTTTTTTCCGCTGCTCATCAATGACCTTCGATATGTTTGATATGTGATTTCTTGGATTGCTTGATGAAGGACAGGACCTTGCTAGCAACCTCTTGTTTGCTGTGTTAATTGATGGTCATACAACAGTGTTGAAAACATGAAGGAACCGCCAATTCATCATCAGTCTTTACTTCCTCACACTGCTTATGTGTTATGTTTAAAACTAGCATTTTTTAATTGGCAACACTAAATCTGTGCTGCAACTGATCAGGTCAGAAAAATCACTGAAGACAAAAAATCTAAGTGGATATTTTTAAAACCAGAGACATATATATGGTATAATGTATTTCTGCTATTCAGTGTAACGGAGTTGTTGTCGTTAATATCATTGCTTTAAAATTCCAATGATATTTTTACCATGTTAATGAGCTTAAAAGCACAGATGGTACATAGCATGGTCTACTGACCTGATGGTGATGATCTGGCCAAAGTCCAGCTCGTAATTATTAACTTGTGCGATGAATATTGCTGCGACAGCCTCATAGAGCGCAGTGCCATCCATGTTGATGGTGGCGCCCACAGGGAGCACAAAACGGATGATGCGGCGGTCAATGTGGTTGTTCTCTAAGAGGCACTTGAAGGTTATAGGCAAAGTGGCAGAGCTGAGGAAGACAGAGAACACAGCAGAGAGCCCAGAACATTCAACGGTCAGGCAAATTATTATAACATAACCACCTCCTGGGCATGCATGTTTACAAGTGGTATTGTTTTAGTGAAAGACACAGCTGAAACTCTTATGAACAAAAAGAGATGCGATAATGTTTTTCAAGACATTCAGAATGCAGCAGATGCTTTTGCTTATCTGAGCTGGCTGGTCACTGCAGCAGGCAATTACTCTGGCTTTGGCTTGGCTAAAAAAAAACACTAAATACTGTGATCACATGCACCACAAGCTGAATACACACTGCCTTCTGCAGTCTGTCACAAGAACAACAATTAATTTCACATGTAAACACTAAAACATTTAATGGACCATGGACACTTTTGTGTGTTTTAACCAATTCACGTCACTTTACATTGCTGAGGAGCATTTTGCAAAGCATGATGTTGTGTTTTAGTTTCCTGTTTGTCACTTTCCTAGCCTCCGGGCAGTCACTGGTTTTTATTCATTTCTGTCTACCACAGTGAACATAAGGTCTGCTAATGTGGACAAGCAAAAACACTGACATTTTTACATAATTTAAAAAAAGTCAGTTTATGCATAGGAGCTATATCCCAAACTATTAAAAACATGTGCATGTAGGTCATGGTGAACTAAACAAACACACAAATGGATAGGTGCCGGTCTAATCAAATGTGTGGAATGTGCATTTACATTTTCATCTCTTCCCACACACACCAGCTGTTTTCTAATCTCCCAACGTCCCTTTTAGGCTTTCCTCTGTAATGTTCCAGTAAATGGATAGTAAACGAAAGGATATGTGGTATTAGGACTCAGGGATATGTCATTTTGGTTCACACATGAGAAAATAAATCACATACTGATATTGTCTTTTTTCCATACACGCCCAAAAGATCAGAGATAAATTAATTTAGTTTGTTCTCTCTGCAGTCATCTCTTTTACCTGGAAGAGGTTGCCAGGGCAATGAGCAGGGCTTGCAGGATTCCCCGAATGTAAACGATGGGGCTCTTTTTGGTGATGAAGAAGTACATGGCAGGCAGGATGAACAAGCCATGCAACACCAGACCAAACACCACAGTGATGGCATAGAAACCCAACTTTTTCCCCATGGCTGAGGGATCACTCATTTCCAGGATCTTACCGGCCACCAGGAACACAATGCCAAATGGGAAGTACCTGTCAGGAAGAGGAGTAGCTCAAAATCAACAACAGTGGCTGTGTGTTAAGTTTGTTGACCTATAGACATATTTCCAAGCAACGCCATCATGAAATGTGTAGGTGGGATGGTAAAAAGTAGTAGGCTATCCCAAGAACACCCCATACATACTTAAAATACTTGATGAATTAAATATCAGCTAAATCTGATTTGACATGGTTTCTTATGAGGGAAGATTTACCCATATTTTAGGTAATTTTGAAGGTAAACAGGGCTTTCTCACTTGCTAACGCTAACTTTACTTTTTTTATGCTAACGGATACATAAGGTTTTTAATATTCAGAGAAAGGGGGCCTCTGAAGGCAAACATCAGGAACTTTATATATGTTTACATTACTTTTTTCTACTGCTAATGTCCATGCATGGTAACATTACTAATATCCAGAATCAAGGCTTTTATGCTCTTAACTCGTGCAGCAGGCAAACAGTGTTGCTAACTTAGCTTTTTGAAGCTAACATTTATAAACTGTATATTAATTGTCTTGTAGAAGGGGGACCTCTGTACTCTTAGCCTGTCCTGCCCACAGACTGTACATAAAGAGTGGTCAGGAACACAAACGTCATTTCTCACTACCTGTAGAGTTAGCTTTGTGTAGTCTGGCTTAGCGTTATCATTGTAATTACACATGTCATGTTAGCTAGCAAGACATTTTGGTTTGTAAAAGGTAGACCCGTCTATAGCTTTCTAAAGTAAAATAGTACGTTCAAGAAAACCATACCATATAACAATGGCAACAATTCTAAGGACGGCCTCATTCAGGCTCTGGCAGAAGTTCACCAAGGCGCTGCCATTTGGTCCCATCCTTCCCAACATAATACCTGTGAAAATATATAGGACAATCTTTAAAATGGAAATAATAATATTTAGTTCAAACTTCTCCTTGAAGCCAAAATCTACGCATTAGAATCCCGAGAAGAATAAAGCAGGTTTTTACCCATGGTGGCGGAAAATATTACAATTCCAAGAACATTCATTCCATCGCTTGTTCCTTCCCGAGTGCGTATGAGCACATCAGGAGGTGGGGTCAGGTCAAGGGCGAAGTTCTGGATGTCAGTTCCATTATCATCCTGGATACCGTAGATGAATGCTCGCCGTGTGGTGGACTCTGACTGGGCCTGACTCACCGTTGGCTTGGATTTCACAATGTACTGACTACTTGTTCGATACTGTTGCCAGGGAATAGAAACAGAAGCAGAAAAAGAACTGCATTTGGGTCCAAAAAAAAGCCTTTGTGTTTGAAAGTGTTGTGTGATATCAATGGTTTTACCTGCTGAAATGTGGCCTGTACCAGATTAGATGGGAACATGTTGCTGCAAGGCAAAGATACACATTTATTAAAACACTACTGTGTAGTCCAAAAAGGTTGAACAATAAGAATGCAAGCAAACAATTAGATACTGTATGGCTTTGGGGTAAAAATACCATTTCCCATCAGCTTAAGTGTAAATATCAGAATACTAGGCTTTGTCTTTATACAACACTATACATTGCTTTTCATATAATCAGATCCTTTTTCACTACAAAGCTGAAGAGAACTCAGATGTCTTAAAATTTAGAGGTTCTTGCATTGGTGTAAATTAATGACAAATGGCTCTTAATTAGCAGGTTCCAACTATAAAATCCCAGTTCTTTGGACAAGCTAACAAACTACAGAGCAGCAGGCTGCACCAGTGAACAGTGCAGCTATCACACTGCAACCTCAGTGTGGTGGCAGGAGACATAATTATTCACATTTATACAAAAAACATAATGAAAACAAACACCAAAACCAACATGAGATCATTCTATTGTGGCTCCAGGGTAAAGAAATTATCCGGCTCTGTAATTTGAAACAATCCAGTGACATTTAGCCTCTTGTCTAAACAGACCAAATCATGCTGAAAGAAATTGTACGCTTGCTGGTCTGTTTGACTGCAGTTGCTGAAGTTGTGCAATAGCCTACAGAAATGTTCCTACTTATTTAGAATAATACTTTCAAATGTTTATGATATTCTACAATTTACAAATTCATTTGGGTTCATTTGACTGAAACAATAGCTGAAAGGTTTCTGCTGTGAGACAGTTTCATTTTCTGTGAAATCATGTTTATTTAACCAAGACCATAACCTTGCTCTAACCTTATCTAAATAGCTATAATTGCCCAACCTAAACTTTAACTTTTAGCCCACACAAACTATGGAGTTGCTTTCCACAAAGTCATTTTAAAAACCATCTACTGCACTCTACCCACCAGACATCCTGTTGTTTGGAGAGAAGGGGATGTATAAGCTTTATCAGGTTGTCCAATAATGGCCCAAGCAGACCTTTTTATCCCCTTCTGTCTCTATTGAAATTATCATCAACAACACAGCTTTACAAAATAAAAACCTAATTGCCCTTAAAGGTGTGATGCTATATTTAAAACTGAGCAGCTCAAATGTAGGTATTTTACTGTACTTAAAGCAAGGCTCTGTAACTTTTGAAAGGAGAAATAACACATTCTTCCTCTTAGACACTAAAGGTTAAATTCATTAGCAATAAAACGCCACCTTCGCGGTTTGTCTGCTGCAGCTTTACATGGTCTGGTATTACCAGCAGATTATGGTGGCTAATGTTAGCAAAAACTTTAGAAAGATATTGTATCTGATTTCACTGAGTCAATTCACTGACTTTATAACTCTTCTCTACTTAAGTTACTGTACTGTATATAACAGTGTACAATGAAATACCTTATTTCTAAAATACAAACAAAGCAAGTGCTTACAGTTATTTTAACAAGATCTTAATCACCACTCAAACAGATTAAATTTCCTAAAAGTAGGCGATAAAATATTCATTAAGACACAACCACAAAATACTATCTCTGACATTTTACAAAGAAACTCTGTTGATGCATTTGAAAAATGTATCTAAAACCCTTGTTGTCTTGTATCCAGTGTCTTGTAGATAGACCTTAAATCAAAGCAGAGTGCCACCACTGCACATCGCACAACAGACCCAAATTCAACCATGTTTTAAACTCACTAACATTTAACCTGATTGTCAATTTAAAGGAGGTATGGAGGCCCCTGTCAAAACAATATGAAGCCATACAAAACTTATAATACATAAAACCAAAGAAAACTAATATACCAAAAGCGTAAACTAGCCATTTGAACCCAAAGAGTACCTGGGGACGGATCAGCCCACACCTGGATACTACAGCAGTGTCTTGTGTGTAAAATGCCAGAACACCCAATTACTTTGTGGCCACATTACTAATGGAATGTTGTTGCAAACCCACAGATAATTACAACCCGACTCTGCAGTTCACTGCAGCCCTACAGAGCGTTTTATTTTCTTTCAGCTTTGTTTTGGTTTGGTTTGCCGCATTTATCGACTTTATTTCCAGCCGCAAGAAAACAGCACTGATAAACCCACTCTGCCCAACACCAACCAGGCTTAGAGTTTATACTGACTGCATTCCTAAGGTCACCTGCTGATCCATTCAGCCTGTCTACACAGCTCAGCGATGTCTGATTAATGGCCTGGACTCACCCCATTATTCCACCAACAGCATGAAATAAAATTCTTGGATTAGACTACCAAACAAATACTTGCAGAGGCACAATGTGTGACGGATGAACGTCACTAGTCCTGTTTACTGATACTGGGTCTGAGAAACTAGGTAGCATCTTAGAAGATTAAATGTTTTTTGTAAACAATGAAGTCATCCCAGAATACAGGAACTGAAGAGCTTAAGACAACCAATGTTTTTAATCCTGTCTCAGGATTTGTGGCAAATCCATACAGTCTGAAATACTAGGATGCTGTGAGGATGACATCTGCTCTAGAAAGGTGTTATTACTTACTATGACAGTGTTTCCTGTCATATATAGCAACATGGATCAGTAAGAAAGTAATTTTTTCATGTGTACCTAGTCCGTGTGTAGAGCAAAAGAGGCAAACGTGTTCTAGGATCCCATCATCTATCGTCTGATGATGATTTTGCTTTTTATCAGTCTCGGATCCCTAGAGATTTGCTTTTTATTAGCTTTTTAAAATTCAACTACGTTCATTGTCAGATGATGGCTGATGGGCTCTGAGATTGCTAATCAGACTGTAAACAATGACCTGCAGTAAAACACTAATGAGCTTACAAGCAAGGTTCTCTGTCACTTTTGATTGTTCATGAGAGTTTGTCTGCAGTACTGTTGATAGCACTGAAGCAATAGACTAACATATAAGTAACATATTGTTTTCCACAATAAATTGCTGAACCACACCACCTCTACTGTACTGAGTGGAATCTCAAGAGGTTTGTCTTGTATACAGAGCTGTTGTTTGTGTTCCCATCTTTTTGTTGACAGCATGCCACACATGTCAGAATGACAGCAGAAATATTTCCATGAGAACATGCTGTGCCTATACTATATGTACTTTCTTTATATTGTTATGTTCTTTCATATTGGATATATGAAAAGGGCCTGTACCAGAAAAGGGATATATGTGAGTGCCCTGAAAGTTTACTTGTCTACTCGTCGACTACTCAGCCTGGACACAGTTGTATAATGTCCTCTGTGGCTCTGCAGGAAACTGGCTAGTCTGAGAAAGTAACTCTGACGATGTCATTAGTTATCTCTTCTGAGCTCAGGCTTAGAGACCACAGACTCTTAACAGGAAACCTGCATTACAAACTAGGGGTATGGAAAGGTCTTGGTCTCTAAAAGTATTTTTTGACCATTCATTTCTTTTTTGTTCTTTAGAATTCAGATCTATATATCACCTGTAAACCCTGACACAAATCCCCTGCGGCACAAAAACAATGTGTGCATCTGTCAGTGGGTGTTATTTCTGAGGACGGTGGCTCACTGTAACTTTGTTCTCTGCTGATCATCTACTCTCTAATGTGAACAAATTACAGACAAACTAACAATGCTTTACCAGAAGTCACTGACTTGACATGATACAGGCATGTTCTGCTGCCACTCAAGGCTGTGAAGAGGTTTCCTTGAAGCCAGACATTTGAACAGCATGTGCTCCACTCGTACTATTTCAGTCTGTCAAACTCTCACACATATGTTAGAATCATGAGCTAGGAATCTGTTTGCAAATGTACAGTCAGGATGTTACTGTGGACTTACCGGATGAGGTCCAGCAGAGCATCAGCAGAGCTCATGATAGGCTTGCTGCTGTCCTCTGAGTCCTCTTTCTGGGCTGCACCACCTGGGTGGATGATGGAGACCATGATGATCCCCACTATCACGGCCACAAAGGTGGTCCACAGGTAATAAGACACTGTGATCAGACCAAGCCGACTGGAACACTTGGCGTCGAGGGCTGCCAGTCCTGACATCAAACTGGAAGAAGATACATCCGAGTTAGACTGATATTTGGTGCTTTGACAATTTAGGGATGGAAATTTTCCTGCATGTTGAATCATGTTATACTTATATATATTATATATAATGTGTCAATTCAATTCATAAGCAATTCATTCTTTCCCATGCTCCCCACTTTGACAATCATTGTATGTTGATAAAGTTTTGAGGAGTAAAACCTAGTGTCTTCAAAATAAAACGTTTTAGCAGCTTGGTAACAGCAGATTTCAGTGAAGCCAATGCATTTAGAAAGGGTTTTATGAGGGTAAGACCTTGGACAATATTCTTAACCTATACAGGAGTGTGAAATCCTTCAATCTATCTGAAAACTTCAAACTTGGACATTCATGTTAAAAAATCAATCTCACCACCATTCTTAACGTCTGAAGACCATGTTCAAATAACCACACAGGGCATACAAAGCATTCACACGTCTTGACTGCATCTTGCAATCCATTCAGTAATTCTAATGATTTATTCATGTTGCATGTGTTGGAGATAAATGTTTTGAGACTCTGTATGTTAAATGTATACACCATTAATCAGTAACCACCAGACCATCTACCCGCACAAACACATACACTACAATTTTAATCACAGCCAACCTGGCATCACATCAGTGTTAGTGTTTGTTGGATTTCTCTTGTGAATGCAAGGCTCAATGCTTAATCCCCCACTGCTTTCAGTCAGGGACAGAATGCAACGCGCGCAAACACACACACACACACACACACACACACACACACACACACACACAGACAAACACACACACACACACACACACACACACACACAGTAATGAATATAGCCATTACTCATAGCAGCTATGCTGTGCCATTATTGTATTTGTATCCAACACAACATAAATAGTTAAATAAAATAAAAAGTAAAATAGAGAGAGAACCATATTATGTAATTTAAGGTCACCAAGTTACGCTGATCTGCGTTCAGTGTATACAAATGCCAACAAAGGTTGGTAGTCATTGCTAATGATGTGTTACATGATTTATTAGTTTTATATCCAGCATATGAAGAAAATACTGTGTTTATTCCTTGGTGTTTTGGTTTATAACCAGTGCTATAAGTTGGATCATGAAAACTGGATCACACAGAACATCAAAACTTAATTTAGTGAATGTGCACATTACATTTCCTCACATCAAGAACTCTGACAAAGACAGATTGGCATCAAAACATCAGTTCATTTCCATTTCAATAACAAAACAGATGACCTCTGAGCTCCAGTTCCCTCCTTTATTATCAGCACAATCCCAAGAAGCACTTGGCTTTCATTAGTAAATTATTATATTTTTGAGTATGTCCACACAAGCCTTAATAGAAAGTCAGGATCAAGAGTTAGCCATTCATATTTGGATCCAGGCTCTGACACACCTCTGATAAAGATACGTCTGCTGACAAAATTAAGATCTTTCATCAAAGAAATGTCCATTTAATGGCGACAATGAATATGTTTTGTATTATATATTTACCCCTAGATTCAGTGTGTTTTATTCAACAGCTTTTACTGGTTATGTTCACAAAACCTAACAACTGTTTATAGGCTATTCTTTTATGAGGTTATTTGATATGATGCTCACATTTTGGTAAGAAACTCCAAACTAATTTTCGATATCTTAGTTTGAGGACTTTATACACGTGTTACCTCCAATGTCAAACTGCTCAAATCCCCACATTTAAAGATGCCCTGTGGAGTTCTGTGAATTATGTGGATCCTTGAAGTCTAACAAACATGTTGAATGCATTTCCTTCAAGCAATTCAATTCAATTCAATTTTATTTATATAGCGCCATATCATAACAAATCGATCTCAGGGCACTCAGCACACTCTCATACTCCCAGACCCTGTTTACACCTGGCAATAACATGTGTGATCCGATCACAAGTGGACAGCTTCAAGTACGTCAGTCCACATCTGGCATTAGAATGCATCTGCACAGGCGTCTTGAGAGACCACTTATGATCAGTGTCACCTCCCCACTCTATTTGCAAATAAAGACTTTATCGCACATATTTGGACTCAATTTACCATAAGGGGATCTTATTAGTAGGATTTAAGGATGTAGCCTGACTACGCCACCGTGGGACTTCCAATTTCACAATATTAGACAAACACTAACCCTAAAAAGGACACACAGGTTTATTTACTAATAAAAGTCAAAGACGAATTGTTTCCAATATCAAAACTACACATTTTTATTGAATGTTCACAAGTAGCAAGAACCAGAAAGAAACAAAAAGAAACAAAAGAACACAAGAACCTATCCTACTCAGGACATACAGCCAATAGATGAACACACACACACGCACACACTCACTTAGCCAAATAAATGCATGAATACACAGTCTTTCACTGGCTTGCTTGAACACCTTCTGCGCTGCGGCGCAGAGTTTTAAAAGTCTTTACTCATGGAATGGGGGTTACAGTACGTACAGTACGCTTGCATCTATGTTGCTGTCGCAGTGTTTTGGCGTGAGATCATGAGACTGATTGTGAACGTATGTGTCTCATGACAGGAACGTGAGAGCTGGCAACACTGTTTTAACTGGCGGGAGACAGCAATGCACTTCCTGTGCCTTGTCTGCCAGAAATTAAAAGAAGAAGAAGTTTGCAAAGACTTGCAGGTAAAATAAAAACAATTGGCATATTGCTTGGCATGTTCCAGGTAAACCAAATCGCCTAAGATGTGTGACACATTCGGAATCTATTTTTTGTTGTTTTACATTTTAATATGTTGCTGTTGGTGCCTCAATGAGTACGTGTTTCTGCTTACACAGATGACATCAGTTGAGTAAGTGGTCCTTCAACTGTACACACTACTAAAAGAACCACCTCCGAAAGTGTTCTGAGCAATTGGATCTCAATGCCTCCTCAATGCATCTTGGGTGCATTCACACTAGAGTGCAGCTCGAGCTGGATATTTCTGTCCAAACCCAATCCGAGTCCAACAGAGTAGTAACCAGCCACTCGAACCCCTGCATGGTTTTCAGTAGTTTTTTCAAACTTCCCCAATGACAAATTATGTTTGACATCATCTGTCCTTATCTATCTATCTATCTATCTATCTATCTATCTATCTATCTATCTATCTATCTATCTATCTATCTATCTATCTATCTATCTATCTATCTATCTATCTATCTATCTA
>JAVQJL010012005.1:0-12090 GCA_036024295.1 Nannoperca obscura
GCCACAGAGGAGGAGAATTGTATGGTGATGGTGAGATTTAAAATGACAGTACAGCTTCAGTCTGTTCTGCTGTTGCTAGAATTGTATATAAAAAGTTATAAATGAACCTCCCATGTGAGGAGACACAATTAATGATTTATATCTAAGTGTAAATCGAACAGAAAGCCTTTATTGTCATTATACACTGTACAATGAGATTTGAAGAGCAGCTCCTTACACAATATAGAGCCTATATAATACAAAACCTATATAAAAAATGGTGTGACGATTGAAAAGTCAGGCGGCGTTTTCAAAAGTCCCAGTTGCAAGTCATCTTCTGACCCTGAAGTTTGGACCCGGTGTGTTTTACATGAGAAGACTCAGAAACTTGGGACATATGAAAGGTCTTATCTAAGAAAGTAGATCACACAGTGAATAAAATAAAATTTTACTTGCTGTGTTCTCTCTCTCGCTCTCGCTCTCTCACACTCACCCACCCGACTCACCTGGTGTCAGATTTGAGGCCTGAGGGCAGCAGATCAAAGCTTGCTGCCTCCTATTCTGTAATTAAACCAGCTGGGCCCTGCCTCTCTAAATCCCACAAAACACACACACACACACACACACACACACACACACACAATCTTCTCATCCTCTTAGAGAAGTTGCAACAAGCAGCCGTCAGTGTTTTATCTCTACTCATACACACACACACCTGTCACATCATACACACAATACCAGCCTGCCATTATTCATTATCCTAAGATCTGTGAGTAATGCTCACAGATTTATGCTTGGCATTATGTAAGCCATTTGCACATAACAGCGTTTTTATTGGTACAATTAACCTTAATGGTTTCCAGTGTTTGATTGTAAAATCAGATTGACCCACTAACTTCCGGCCAGCTAAAGTCCAGGTTACTTGCGTACAATAGACAAAGCAGGTGGTCGTGTCCTGAACGCCTCACGGGTGTTTTAATCTTTGGATTGATGTGTAAGAATAATAATCTTGTCTGATTTGCATCTGAATTCAGCTTGGAGAGTCAGTCAAGACACATTTGAGCGTCACCTTAAAGTGTGATGATAATTATTGGCTTTTGGTTTCAATATTTCACCAAAACTACATTTCTGATGTAATACAGGATGTTCTACACATCTTTCATTATCCCATTGTCTTTATGTTGGTATTTTAATATGAAACTCTACTGGGCATGTACTTGAGTCTGTGGCACACGTTGGAGAATAGACGAAGACAGCCGATGATGCTAGATAATGCTGCGTGTAGGATGTGATGTTCCAGTGATGTGGTTGTGGTGTTGCATTTTATGACACAGCAAGCTGAAGTTCTCTCTTCACGGCTTCACTGCACATCTTGGCTCTGGTATTGTACTCAGTTGTACGCTTTGGTTCGATGCGAATGCTCCTGAATTCAGAAAAGGTGGGGTCAGCCATTCTGAGGAAAGATTGTTGATATTTATACTCCAATATTATTTATGTTTCATTACTATCATGGTGTAGCTCCAGGGAGAGTAGCCGGCAGAAGTCCCATGCACAAGCACAAACACTACCTGTTGCTGATTGGCTGGAATTGTATCCTGTTTGCAGAGCCAGGGCTGTGTACAAACACTGGTATTTTTTTTTATTTGACAAAAAGTGTTTTGGATTACAATTGCCAACCCCATCTTTTCAATGTAGAACAGTTGTAAAGATGCTAGCAATGGTGGAAAGTCAGACTGTCCCCTCAACACCACGTCCAACACTACCACATGAAACTGAGGAGAGTCATAACAATATTTTTGAACATTATCTGAAAAGAGACGTTTCTGAAGGTTTTGGCATGAGTTAGTTATTAAGACACTTTGTACAATTGTAAAAAAGCATAATAGATAGCATAATACTGATATTTGATTGGATTTTGTAGTATATATACTATATTTACATGAAAATTCTCCAAATTATCTTTCATTTCCAAAAAGGTAAAAATGAAAGAATGAAGGTACAGGTTTTTTCTTTCCTCAAGTGTTTTTGTGGTCTTGATTTATAGTATTTAGGCTTGTGTGCTGTAATGTGTATCAATAGGGAAGAGTATGCTTTCCTTTATCTCCTGCTTCCTACCTTGACTCATTACAGACTTGGATTTGGTTCAAACCGCTTCCACTTATCACACGCCGTAGCTTGTAAATGGCTCTGTATGAATCACACTGTGTTGGAGGTGGATACGATCCAGTTTTGAAACACCTGCATCTGCTGCATATTACACGCTGTTGGTCTGTGGTGATATTGAGAGTGCTCGCATAAATACACAGCATGGCAGTGATAGCGCTGGATCGTAGAGAGCTCTGTGAAATGAGCAAATACCTGAGCAACACTAAATCATACTTGAAGTACAGGACTATGTCCCACTTTGCTGTGGCCAGTTGTTTTCCTATTGATTTGTATGGTATTGTGGTTTATTCTGTTTCTATTGCTGTACTGAAGTCAAACTCCAGCTCTGATCTTATTACTTGCAGGATGTTCCATTAGTTACTAAACCAGGCTGACAGTCATATGACATCAATGCAGTTAAACACATTTGCTGACACAAAGTCAGTCATGCTGCTCTCTCTTACTGAGGACAGTTTACTGACAGACATACAAATATCATGCTTTACATAAAGGGTCGACAGTTAGTGTTCATTCAGGGGGCTAACACGGGTTTACAGTCGCAGTCGAGACACAGGCGTGTGTTTTTGAATTATTGAATATTATTTTAGATTTATTAAGCAGTTTGGTTGATGTTTGGTTTCATTTTGTCGTATACAGGCCGAGCCGTCCCCCGTGTGATAGCCCAGCTTGGACTTTGTCTGATTTATTAGGTCTGACGTTAAAGGGTTTGACTCACCTAAATTACACATTTTCTTACACAACATTTTCTCACTTAACCGTTAGTGATGTCCGACTTTGCTGATTGAGGCACAGCTACAGTTAACACATTGACATTGCTACCTACTTTATATGGTGAGTAAATATCAGTAGGTGTGATTAGATTTTTCAAACGTCAAATGTGGGACAAATAAAGCATCAGAAAGGGAGTAAACTTGATTAGCATCAGCTTTTATTACAGAATTAGCTGCAGTTAATTGTTAATATTTCATTGCGGCACAATTGTAAAACTGAAGGAATGCTGTGCTCTGTCATCATAATGCTGTATGTAACAAAGTGGATACCAAGTTGCTTCCTCCTCTGAAAAACGGTCTTTTTAGCAAGTTTAGCAATACAGGTATAAAAAATGTCAAAAAATGCGAGCAGTGCAGTACCAACTCCCCAACAGGATGTCACAACCTGCAGGAGTGTTTCGCCACCTTCCTGCGTGACTATAAAAAAAAAAAAAAAGCGTTGGAAATGACTTGATGACTTAGAGGAATTCAACCTGTAGTTTATACTGCAGAGCCGTAATTAAGAATGACAGCCGGGGATAAGATGTCAGTGTGCAGTGCTGCTTCGGACCTGCTTGACTGTTCAGTGAGTGGGTTTCTAAGCAGAATGTGAACAATTACATGCAATGAAGACTTCAGGCTGTTTGACTCCTTTGGGACCATGTACAGAAAAACATTAATTCCAAATAAAGATAAGAGATGTATTGTACCAGATTTAGCTACTAGCTAATTTTCATACTGCTTATTCTTTGTTGCCAAAAACCATTAAAAACACATAAATGAGCCACACTGTTGCAATGGGTGACGTTTTCTTAAACATCGTAGAACATCAAATACATCATACATCAAAACATGACGAGTTCTGTTACTAAACTGATTAAAGATTTAATTCTATGGTTAAGCAAGTGGCAGGAATACCTGATATGTTGTTAGTATAAAGATGATTTACTGTATGAACGGTTAGTAGACGACTTTAAAATGCTGCACAATTTAAAACAAAGACCACTATCGGTGTTGTGTTCCAGAAGTCCTGGTGAACTAACTTTTTTTTTTTGTGAGTGGTGCCATGTTGACTTCATTAGTGGGGGTAGGCAGCATGAATGAAAGACTTTTCTGTTGACAGTTAAGTGCATGAATCAGCAGTGACTGCAGTGGAAAAGACAGGAGAGGCAGGCTTTCTTTTCAGCCTGACCAAATCCTGGTTAATTATAAGCTTATTTAAAAAGACAAAGAGCCAGGAGACAGGATGAAGAGCTTTATGTAATAACATTGCTTTAGTAATGCTGCAACATGTACAGATGATCTCATACTGTGGCACAAATAAGTACTGTGGTAAACTGGTATCACTATCATACAGTTGGACTGGGGAAAAAACATGCTAAGTTTCAGGCCGAATTTGCATCGTGTGATATGCAAATGTTGAGTTGCTGACTACTGATGAGGTGTCAGCAAGCAAAGCACTTAAACACCGATCTCCAGTGAAGAACAATAGCTACCACAACCAGTGTTCAATCTCATGTCCACTCAACCAATTAGCCAACAGCCCGGTGTCTCTGGCACTGGTCATTCTGCAGTTAAAGAGGACAGATATATCAGAAGTGAGACACTATGGGAAAGAAAGAAATGCATACACTGATGTGTGAAACAAGACACAGTCTCCAGTAATGGTAAGCTGTGCTTGGATGTGCCATCTTACATCCAGGACATGGTCAAACCATACACCCCAGCCCATCCACTGCTACTCCCTCATATCAAGGGGACCTCAACACAATTATGACTTCCAAAGGGGGGGGGGGGCGGCAAATGCAGCACTTGAAGCAGCTGAATGCAGTTATTGCACTTAAGAAGAAAAGTCAGAGGACCATCAAAGTCACTAGGATTCATCCTCAGCGGGCCACGAACGTCTGTACACAATGTCATGGCAATGAATCAAATAGTTTATACTAATATATATTTTAGTCAGGACCAAAGTGGTGGACTGACTAATCAGTGCATATTAGTAAATTGATAGTAAACCACTGTTCTGACACTGGTAGTCACTGTAGCTGTTCCGCTGACCTCACTGGAGCTGCTTTTCTTAGGCTTGACTGTGTTTGTGCAGTTTATTTTTGGCCTTTCCTACACTCTCTAGGGGCTGGGTGGTGTTGGTGTGTCTTTATGTGCCAGGGTGGGGGCCGCAGCCATAAACTACCTTCTCCCCTCCCTGCCCACTGACACAGTTTCGTAACAAACATGTAAAATCCGCTGGGGATTGTGTGATGTCGCCCCCTGACATATTACAGATTGTTCTCAATAGAATAAGCCACTAATGCATGAATAGTGCACGTGTCGATAAATGAATGACATCCCAGTTCAAAGCTGCCAGACTGTTGAGTGTGTGTATTTGTTTATAGTTCTTGAGCTTGTATGTGATTGGTGTGTGTTTCACCGTTCACGCTTGCATACATAGTCCTTATTCTTTTCTCGCAGACAAAGGAGTTATTTGTGGGAGTGCATGCAGGGAGGAAGAATAGCTTGGTGTTTCTCCTTGTTGTGAGCTTCTCTTCTGACACTGTAGGCTCCGGTCAGCTACTTCACTAGGTGGTGGGTGGACTGTGTCCTCGTGTGTCCGTGTGAATTGCATTGATTCATTCATACTGCCCTCTCCTGCATAGTATGGAGCGATAGGAGTGCCACAAAAAAGAAAAAATCTGTAAAAGAATAAAACAATAAATGTGGAAATATAAAGATAAATAAATAAAAAATATCCCTTTATTTTTCCTTACTTTTACCTTTACTTGTGCTTTCCCTTATTCTTTTTCCTTAAATTTTTCTTTTTCCTTTTGCTTTTTCTTTTTCTCTTTTTGCTTTTTCTTTTCCCTTTTGCTTTTTCTTTTTCTTTTCCCTTTTCCTTTTTTGTTTTCCCTTTTGTTTTAGTTTTTCCCTTGTAGGGCCAAGCTGTCAATCAAATGGCCACATTTAATTTTACATTTATTCCACATTTATTGTTTTATTCTTTTACAGATTTTTTCTTTTTTGTGGCACTCCTACTACAGCCCCCAGACCTGGTTGGGAACAATGTCAAGTCAACTCACATCAAGCACTGGAAGATACCTCCAGTTGTAGCCCATACTGTAGGTTTTTGATTCAGCAGGCTACAGGGAGAGGCTCGCGTTCTTTTATTTTGGATTTTCAGGATTTATTTTACATTAGTTTTGCTCCGAGGTGATTATAGTGCAGATGAATCCAGTTCATCTGACCAAAATGGTTTCACTTTTCAGTGTTGCAATGGTGTTATTATAAGAAAATGACTGATCTCTGTGGTTTCCTGAGTTCAGGTGTTGCCAGCGCTCTGTTTGGTCATGTGTGCAAAGTGTGAGTGGGTGGATGGTGGTTGCTGAAATCTGGGCTTCCGCTTCATCTCAGTAGATGGTAGGTTTCATTTGTCCTGAAACACAAAGACAGAGACCAGCAGATGATAGAAGAAAACATAAAAAGTTCAAAGAATTTTTGTATTAAATACAAGTAAGTAATTTACATGAAGATTATCGTTAAATTACTAACAGCTTGGCTTACCATACTATCAAACAGGAAACTGACTTATTATAATTTAAATTGAAGTAATACTTACTGTGTGTGGTTGTAGCGGTCTAGGTAAGTGGGGGATGCCTATACATTTCACTCACGTAGCGGGTTATGTTAAGAAACACTAGCTTAGTCGTTGTTGCCGCCCGTGTAGCGTTTTGTACCCCGTTTTGTAGGTAGGAGACTAGGGATTTTCTGTTGTTTACTTTTGTTGAAGGATAGGGGGAACCTAGTCAGCCCGTTTTGTTTTATTCATTTCATTTACTTTGGTGCAACGTCAGACCCTACTTCCTCACCATTATACTTTTGTTTATGTTGTGGTACTAATAAAACTCACATGTACTCAGCATACAGTCGCTGTGTGTGATAATTGGTTGGGTGTATTTTGTGTTGTTGTCCCACAAACTAGACCGAACCGGGACGTAACATATGAAAATGTATTTATCTTGTCTTTTACATTGTTTTCACAAAGAAACTGCTGTCCTGTTTCCAAAGAACACACTGTGCTTATTAGCAGCCAGTGTGTTCAGACTGAGCGTGTGTCTGCAGGGGGCCCTCCAGGGCACTCAAGTCCTTTTTCTGTTGAAACCCTGTACACCTCTACAGACCTGACTCTGACTTATTCTCTCATCACAATATTAGGTGTCACCCTAAACCCATGGGTGCTCACTTTCAGTCGATCAGGACAGGGGAGACACAGCGCTTGTGAATGTGTTTATTTGCCTCATGTTGAAACACAAACGTTCTGCAATTAGAGGTGATGAAGCAAGCTCTCCATTATGAAAGGAAAAATGATGATGATATCTAGACTCCGTCAGAAGACAACGTGACCATTTTTTGTTTGTTTTGTTGTCGTTTTTTTTCCCCAGGCAATCCTGAAACGTGCTCCTGGTTTTGTGTTGACCAATGGATGAGGATGATATCATGTGAGGGTGTGCTGGCCTTGCAGTGGCATGGACTTGTAGCTGGGCAAAATCTCACCTCAATGGACTGGGGGCCTCGTCTGCATGTGGTTGACCTTCTGTCATCAACCTGAGAGGAGTACTGACGGTGTCCGTGCAGACGCTGGACTCAGACCAGGAAAGAAAAACAAGGATCCCATGGCTCAAATATTGCAGGTAAGAAGAGTGTGTGCATGTGTACACACACGCTCATACATTCGTTATCTCAGACAATAGCGCTCTATCAATGCTATTCTGCTTTGTAGCTGGGTGTGACTGGGTGCTGTGTATGTTTTTGCCGTAGTGTACACTGTTTAAACACACACATAAGTTTGGTTGTGTATCTGAAGGTTTATCTGCCACACTGTTTGCTATTCTGTCTCGGGGTGTGTGTGTGTGTGTGTGTGTGTGTGTGTGTGTGTGTGTGTGTGTGAGAGATATGCAGACATGAGATCATGCCTGACAGTGATTCCCTCAGAGCAGGGAAGGTCCACAGACCAGCTCACTGTGTGTCTGAATGGGAACTATTCACCTTTTAAATGCAGAGGAGCAAATGGTGGAGATGATGTCACCCTGGATCACACTGTTGGTTTTTTGTGTGTATATATATGTGTGTGTGTGTATGAGAGTGAGATAAAGATAGCAAGGGCAGGATGATGAAGAAAATAGGAAAACATTCTTTACATCTCACAAGTTTTCTGTGGTCTCCTTGCTGATACACGTTGACCATTCCCTGTTTCGTCAGCCTTGTGTTTGTCTATCCGAAGGGGAAATGTCACGTGTCAGATTTATTTATTTTCTGTTCAGGGGACACATTCAATCACCAAATAACAATTCTTAGCTGATGAGGAAGTGAGAGTCACTGGTGACTTTAAAAGAAACCTCACTGTCCCTCAGGCACAAACAGACCCACGCACAGGATGCCGGCCAGCCAGACACTCCCCAACAGGTGTCTGTCTGCAGGCCTCAGCACAAAGAGAAATAAGAATCAAGCGTGTGTTGAGGGCTGAGATGGAGCGAAAGTGAGAGGAACAGACTATGTGAGTGTGTGTGTGCGTGCGCCTGTGAATGTAGGAATTGTGCCAACATGCCTTTGTATGAGTGGGTGCACTCACTGACACTTTGTTTCTGCTTTTGTTATGTGAAACGCCACACGATTGACTGATTGCTGCTACCAGGCTGTTGCCTGCTTATCGGAGGCAGACCTTCTGTGTTGAGCTCTGTAAATGTCTCCATAATTGGAGCAGCACTGAGGGCAGGTGGAGTGGCAGCCCTGTTAAAGATTCTTATCAGTCAGTACTGTCCAGGCAATGCCAGGTTTCTTCCTCTGCCAGAGGGGATGCTCTACTCAGCAAAGGTCTGAAACCACGACCATAAATATAGACAGTGCAGGCAGTGTGGTTGCACTGGGGCGGTAGAGAGAACTCTAACAAACAAACAAACCCATCTCCATCATGGATTTCTGTTGTTGTTGGGCTTAGCTGTAAACTAAATGATGACTGTACTGGGATGAGACACATTAATACTGGTGTTAATATTGACATTTCTTTCCAAATGTATAAAAATCTGCATTTCAGGGGGTTAAAAAATGTCTCAACACGCCATCTACTGTTTTAAATCAGCCCTGGACCTGTGAAGCTATGGCTGCCATAGAGTCAACTGGTTGGGACCGGCCTATGCCATGAAATGTATATAAAAAAAGACTTATCATCCTGGCCCCTACGTAGCCACGAGAGCATGCATGTCTTTACATTTGCTCGGAGAGAGGGTTCTAGCTGAATTTGAGAGTGTAGTTATACTTTAAGTAAAACTACGAATGCACAGCTTTTACTTGGAAGAAAGTAGTTTTGCACTGAGGTATCTTCCGCTGCATAGTCTTATCCCAGTGTATTATATATGACTGTATATTATACTGTCAACATAAATAGAAAAATTAAATATTTGACATCGAAACAGTCAAAGTTTAGAAGTCTTAACATTTGCCTAGTTGACCACACAAGGTAGTAGCTCCATACTTCACTACTGAGTTGATGCTAATCAGCTCGTTAAATCCTTCCTGTCCTGGATGTTGAGTCTTTTCAGAAGAGAGTATGATTTGAGGCTCAGTAGCTGTATGAAAACATGCAATACAATTGGGTTGTTATTCAATAACTTAAATCGAAAACAGTGCTTATAGAGTGGAAAGTTAAGACCAGTTAAGTGCAAAACTCAAGTTAATGTCTCCTGGGAGGTTTACTAATCTACCATTCGTATTGGAAATTAATCTATTCACAATGCACTTCCTTTAAATTTAGGCCTTCATCGGCTTTTATGACCTGAAAGAAAAATGTAGTTTGTGCACCTGCATTTGTCAAAGATAATTAAAAGGGAAGGGGGAAAATAATGTGTTCCATTATAATTCAAGGTGCTCCAAGAAAGAATGCATGCTTCCTGGAAAACCAAGGAGTGAGTTACTTGTTACTCAGGACCGAAATAAAAACAAGTGATAGTGGGAGAAAAGGTAGACGGAGACAGGGAGGGTATGAGGTGAATAGAGGGACTAAAAGGGGTCTTGGGGAGCGGAGAGGAAGCTCCCAGAATAGCAGCAGCGACCAGTGAGTGTGCTTTTTGTGGACAGTGTCTCTGAATGCTTGGAGGGCCTCGGGGGCCCGGACTAACAGAGGAGAGCTCAGAGGAAAGGGAGCCTCTGGGAGTCAAAGTGTGTGTGCGTGTGTGTGTACAATGTTATTTTAACCCTGGACTTACATCTGGCTGTCACACCATGGCTGTGCCCCCCCCTCCGCTGCTGCTCCAGTCTGCTGACTCCTCAATCAATCTACCTGCAGAGCAGCTGTCACACGCCTCGCTGTCACTTTCACTCCCTCTCTAGCTTCCCACTCCTTTCACCTTCACCCGTTTTTTTTTTGGTTATCCTTCCTCCTTTTGCTGTTCCTCTACCAGCGTGCTGTCCGTTACTTCTGGGTGTATTGTACGTTGTGTTGTTAACGCCTCAGGTTTCCTGATTAAGTGACCCTGTAATGGATCACCTTGTGACAATGGCAACTCACAGCCGCAAGCTAGAAGACTAGAGCTTCCCATAGTTTAAAATTTTAACTCTGCTTTTACATCCGAAAGATTAGCCTCAGAGCACTGACCATTATTTACATGTAATTGTTGTTATAGGCACAATCTGCTGCTGACAGTGTATCCTTTACGTCTGGTTTCCGCTTTATATTTATTTATCAGCTTTGAGGATTCATCTTTGGTTTTATTCAAGTTATCTCTTTTTAACGGGAAATTCCTAAGCATCTGGCGACCTAAGAAGTCATTTACCATATAACTGCAAACACCCAGTTTTCAATCCATCTGAAAGTAAACGTTGAAAGTAGTCCCCTAGAAATCCATACAGCTGTAAACAGCACAGCATAGTGGATCCACTTCTGTAAAGAAAAACATTTAATTCTTGCAGTTTATACTTATAGAATAATATAAATAGAAAACAAACTCCAGCTTTACAGTGTCAAAGGGGTATCAATATATCGATACAACTTTAAAAGTTGATTACAGAAATCCTATAAAAATCCAATACTGCCATAAAACCTGCTTATTGATTTATGACATTGTCCTCCATGGCCCAGTACACCCATACATATTAAAGGGACAGCTGTTTCAGTATAAAGAGTATGGCAAAATCTCTTCGGCTGATTTAGAGGTTTATATTGTCTCATGATGTATATCTTACTGTCGTGCACACCTCCACTCATTTTAAACAAGCTTACATGAGGTTCTAGTGCACATGCGCCTCTGTGTGTGCTGTCTGTTACGGTTGCTCCGCTCGTCTTACTCTCTCTTTTAAATCTTTTTGTTATTTATATTTACTTTTTGTTATTTGTCGTGGCCTCCACAAATGTGCTGGTGTGACAACTGCATGGCCGCTTTTGTTTACACCCGGGATCAGCTGATTGAACTTAAGCCGGCCAAGGTGGCCAGACCTGTGGACATCCCGCAGGAGATCTGGAGAGAAACACACTGAGGCTGCAGGGGAAAGAAAAATCGGCGAAGGAGAGTCCAGAGAGAGACAACGGACGAGTATTGAGAGGAGAAAATTCAAACCACGTCTCTCCACAGTTGTCATGGGCAACGTGAGATCGCTAGCTAACAAGATGGAAGAGCTAACGGGGCTGGCCCAGAGTCGGAAGGAGTGTCGGGAATGCAGTCTAAAGTGCTTTTGTGAAACGTGGTTACACAAGGACATCCCAGATAACAACGTATCCATCGAGGGCTTCCTGACAGTTCGTGCCGACAGACAGCTGAGGAGACTCCACTGTGGGAGGCTGCAGGACCTGACTGTGCCTGTGCCTCTCAGCTTTGTGGAGTCTGCATCATGTCTTCAGCATGAGCCTGAGTCTGCAGAGGGTCACTGTGCTGTGGAAGACTTCCTGCCTAGTTCCTGTTCCAAGGCTCCACGCCCCAGTGGAGCCAAGGACTACAGACCTGTGGCACTGACCTCCCACATCATGAAGGCCCTGGAAAGACTCGTCCTGGAGCAGCTCCGGCCCCTGGTCCAAACATATTCGGACTCTACACCTCTACACCCTCTATTTTCTACTGTTTATTATTCTTTTTTCAATAACTTTATTGAGCATTGTAACTGTATCAAAAAGCAATTTCCCTTTTGGGATTAATAAAGTATTTCTGATTCTGATTCTGAT
>JAVQJL010012017.1:0-14073 GCA_036024295.1 Nannoperca obscura
ATAGATAGATAGATAGATAGATAGATAGATAGATAGATAGATAGATAGATAGATAGATAGATAGATAGATAGATAGATAGATAGATAGATAGATAGATATCAGCTTCACACAGTATATCGTTAAAGATTAACGAACAAAATTAGCCCTTGGCTAAGTTTGGAAAATAATATAATCATTGTTATATGGAATTAATGTTATCATAGTTAAAATGGAATGTCAACAAACAGCTACCTTACACTACACAGACATCAATACAAGCATCCCTTTAATTTCTTCTCACATGATAAATGTAGTTTGCAAAAAAAAACTTCATCCTCAGCAGATGGAGTTTACTCAGTTGTCATGGAGACAGTCGAGGTGTCGTCATGTGACCTAACAAACAGCATGGAGGCAAATTTTAGAGGTGGCGTGATTGCATTCAGTCAGTATGTAAAGATGCTAGATGGCTCAGATTGGTTTGAACTTGAGCAAAATTTGTGCACATATTTGGGGGCTTTATGAATCCACTTCTGAATCTACAAGCGTACTGAGATGATACTAAAAAGGAGAGAGACTGGGGGGGAAACAATCGGCCAGCCTTCAGCTAACGTACAGCTGGTGCATTGGATGTTTGGCAAATAAACACATACGGTCCAGAGGTCAAATTCATGTGAATAACATGAAGTGAAAATTTGCTTTCTCTCTGAACACACTTCAATAATGGAACTGGAATTGTCATGTGACAAAGGTGGTTTTATATGGGGCGAGATTGTGAATGTCAGTGGATGTGAATGGTTGGAAAGCTAGCAAGTGGAACTTGAGTAAAGATTATTTTGTCTACTACTGCTTCTTGGTCAATAACTTATACACTAACATTAATAATTTAAGTCTAATCTTCACCTCACCTTTATCTAGGTTTGATGCACTAAGTCCTGGGAAAAATGCTTAGATGTTTGACTCTCTTCAACAGCCCCTTGTTTACTTGTCATGCTGGACTGCAGTAGTTTACAATTGGCTTGTGTGAGCTTATGTACTAAGATGGGTTGCCACATTGGGTGCTGATAAGAACTGATTCTTAACCATTTGCATTTGGAGGGATTATCACTAGTATCCCTTGATTTTCAATGGAGCTTTTATCAACAATAAAAATGTTGGAGAATTTTCTTTTTAATTTTGGTAATTGCCAGCAAGCTTATGGTGTTAATTGCACACATCTTGCTGAATCATCCCTCAAATCTCCAAGATAATTGTTGTCAACTAGAGAGGCCTGCTGTTGTCAATTTACTTAGCATCAACTAATGACTGCATGATAAAAAAAGATTGCTGCATTACTGGCAAACAAACTAGCACCAGTCTACTTGAGAAAAAAAAAGAATCATCAAAATTATTCTGAATCTGAATTGTTCCAAAATTGTTGACAGCTGTGGAATGTGGTAGGAGAAAATGTTCAGCCATCTAAATCTTTAGCGGTGATCAGGTTTTGGAGTCAGTCAATTCAAAAAGCATGGTCTTCTTTTTTACAGGGAGAAATTCATTGTAAAACATCCCGGAGCCACCAGTTTCTTCACCAACTGCCACAGTTATCCATTACATAAGGCATTTGCGCAAGCGACGACTCTGGCAACAACCGTTAGCACTCTGTCCACCCACATGTAAACAAGTTTAAAGGCTGTCTACAGCCCACATCAAGCTCCATCAATCAAGTGGTTAAGGTTACTGATGGGTTTGGACCATTAAGTCTGTGGATTTTTATAAGCACTAAGGAAATGCTGCCTTAGAGCCTGAACTCAGGGCAAGAAAGTTCCTTGCACCCTATCTACAGAGGTGTTTTGGGAGGCTTATTTTTTCAGTTGCTTGTTATGTATTTGCTTTGTATATTGGTGTAGATACTCCTTCATTTTTGCTCAAACTCAAACCTATTTCACACATAACAAGAACACTAAAAGTCTTCAACCATGCCAGTTGCTCTGTGAAGCTGGCACATTGGTGCTTTGAGCTAAATGCAAACATAGGCATGCTAACATGTTCACAATGATAATGTGCTGATGTTTAGCAGGTATAATGTTTAATGTATTGTGTAATGTTTATCCAATTGTTGGAGTTTCCAAAAAGTTTTAGTATGCTAACATTTGCTAATTAGCACTAAACACAAACTTCTGCCAAAGTGGATGGGAATGCCATAATTTTTGTACGTATTAGGTCATAAAGCAAAATAGTGGACAAATTGAAATTTTGTTGAGATATTTCACTTCTGAGGACCTGTTAAAATGTCTGGTTACACCAAATGATTGCCATGAAACCCAAATTCAGGATAATTAACTCTACAAATGGAAAAAACGAAATGCACTCCAGCAGAACATTTTCACTGACCTGCACCTACTGCATTACCACAAATGGAGAGGTCAGCTTGTTTTACAAACTAAAAGCTTGTCTTTTTCATAGATACGGTAATTAGATTAAACGTTAAATAAATTAACTTATGAACACTAATCAGTTTCTGGCATAAAACTGTGTTGTTACATATTTGCTGACGGCTTCAGTAAATAGCCTACGGTAACTATCTTTATTATACAGCCAGCTTGGCACAGCTGGAAGTTTGACTTGGCTCATGACCTCAGGGGAAACATCACTCATAGCTGTGGGTGAGTTCTCATTGACTTTCGAATGATGCTGATACAAATATTGTTTCCAGCTATTTTGAAGCCAGCAACACTGAAGCATCTGTTCTTATACTGAAAATCTGTCTTGGCTGAACATCAGACAGACAGGCAGCCATTTGATTGTTCTCAAATATCACTCCAATAGACATGCCTAGCAACCATAGTGGCAATGCTCCCCTATTAGCAGTCTAACATCTCTGCTTTGCTATCTTGGGTGTGTGCCAACAAATATTTGCAATGTTATTGAAAATAATTACATTTATGAAAGCTTGTAAAGATGACCAATCTTTAATTCTCTTTTCGTTTTTTTTAATCCAGTATTCCTCCAACATTGATGCAACCTGATGAACTCCTGAAACAATAGCTTAATGCACAGACTACTCCCTCTCCTGTGAAAGTGTTGTCTATTTGCCAGGACATCTTGATCTATATTTTGTTCTCAATTTTTTCAGTCTTAACTAGACATATGTAAGAGTAATTCATTACTCAGGGAAAAATCCAAGATTGTGAGAGTAATAGTTGTTTTACATACAGTATTTGCACTTACAACAAATCCACCAGTTTTCTACTTTGGATGTTGTTAGTAATAATATCTGACTGGGAAACACTATCTACTATATGGTGAACACAAAAGTGGTGTTGATGCCAAACATGCAATTCAAAGACTACCCACACACACAACTCCCTGTAATTTTAGAAACATTTTGACAAATTACATGTCCTTCTGTAAAAAACATAAATATGAAAAGACATACAAGTATAAGTCAAAGGAGTCTTGTACAAACTTCAATCATCATCATCAATCATTTGATATCAAACTTCTCATCAGATCCTGGACCAGCAGCTTGCAGAAGCTACAAGCTACTTCTCATTGGAGGTAGTTAAGCTACTACATTTAATGCTACATTTTTGCTGCAAGTTACTCACAAAAAGCAAATCTCCACTTTGAAGTTATTTCACATCAAGAAACATCTACTGGCAAGAAATATAATAATCTATTAAATAACATATAAATCAGAAAATATAATGTAAGTATATAATGCTACTTAGTGGAACTGTAGCTATGCTACCCGACAGCTACTGGGAAATGCAGTTCAGCTAGGAGCATCACTACATGTAGTGCCACAACTCCCCAACACTGTTTATCATGTGTTTAAATATATACTCATGTTCAATGTATGGTATTTTCAAAAATCTGTGTATATGGAATAATGTTTGGCATTTCATGGTTGGGAAGTCTCATCATCTCCAGCTGTTAAGGAATTGCTTTTGCCCACAGACCAGTGTGGGGCCTGTGGATCAATTTCCTGATGCTCCCCTTTCAAAATATACACAGTGGTCTCAATGGAGGCGGCACGGTACGCATGAGGGCAGAAAGAGAAATTGATGGAGGGAGGGGGTGATAGAGGAGTTTGGTCCTGGAAATCTCCACTTGGTGGGGTGGTTGAGGGCCAGCAAGGAGCCCCCACAGTACACAAAGCGTGCCTTGTGTGAGATAAGCGGCAGGCACCAGGAGGGCCCTACGGCACTATTTTCACAATCAGCGGCGGTTTGTTTTCTCTAGGCCTCAGAGCCTGAGCCTGTCAGAAGAGCAGCATGCAGGCAGGGCTGGAAGTTGTGTTGGGTAGCACCGTTGGGGAATAAAGTGGGTCTCCTATACAGGGTGGGCCAGAGGTTTCAGGGGCTCCATAACATTTACCTCCTATTTGACTATATTTGTTTAATTAACTTATCCCTTTTCAAGACAGATTTCCAGTTTAGGTCAAACGTGTACCTGATTGTAGAGTGTTACTCTATAGGAAGAAAACAGAGCTTTGTAATTATTTGTGTGTAATACGTTTATTATAACCAAGTACTTTGGGGAGTTATGTACTATATAAGTTCAATACATCTGTATGATGCCGACAATGATGACATTTTTAAGAATACATTTATCATAGTCTCTCTACCAATAATCATATTATTCAGAGGCTGAATTGTTTTATTGTTTTTCTTTCTACAAAAACAGCTGTTGTGCTGCAGCATCTGATAGGTGCTGTACATATTTTCATCTAACCTCCTCCATGTAAACTCCATTGCTAATGTTTCCGTTTCTTTTTTTCTTTTGGCAATAAAGTTGTGGGGTAATATTATGAGTGTTTATAGTGAAAAACCACAGTGTAAAAGACTCAGAGTTATACGAATGTTTTCTTGGTAAAGACTATTTGGAAAATGATACTAAAATTTAATTAGAAACAGTTGCTTTACTGTTGTAAAGATGACGTGCCTAGAGCAAGTATATTGAGTCGACTAATTTTCCAGAATTTCTAGAATAATATCCAGAATTGCAACAAAGAAAATACAGAGAGGTAATATTCAAGGAAAATAGATTTTTCATAGAAAATGTGGCCACAGTTAAGGAACCGCAATATGCAACCATTCCTGTGATTATTTTAAGTGCTTATCTGATTTTAAGTTAATTTCTCATTAGGTGCTGGTTGTATAAGGAGCGCTCCAAGCCTTTTGTTGGGATTATTTCAAAATGGTTTCTCTGCAGACAGGTTTCATGATTTTTCTCCCCATTCCACAGTATGTTTTGGCCCATCAGAGGCAGCTGGCGGCCAGGACTCCTCTCAGCTCGCTCCCTGAAGACTCCGGGCTCCACCGAAACAGGAAATGGTAATAGTATTGCACTGCTTTTCCTCCCCCTGTATCTGTATCCCCATTTCTCTCTCTCTCTCTGAATGAACAAAAAAGGAGAAAAAAACAGATGTGTAATAACATATATGTGTGGAAAAATGGACCTAGACCATAAAATAAACCAAAGGTACACATTGTGTTCTTGCACTTTCTTCAAATCCATATAGGAAAAAAAAGATTGCATGTAGTATAATCAATCAATTGCAGGTGTCAGTCAGTTTTATTTAAAAACAATCTTGAGCTTGATGTACATCTATCCAATAGTTTCCACAAACAGAGATTTTACAGTTTTTTGCTATTAGACAGCGCAGTGGTTTGGACAGTTGTTTGAGAGTCTCAGGTATTTGTCACAGCAAACTTAGCAGATACTTAGTTTTTATTCAGACTGCAGTAGCAGTCATCTGTTCAACAAATTATGGTTGAATTCTATCATGACTATGTTATGATTTCGAAAAAGAAAAAGAGATAAAAGTTGCATTTTGTCAAACCCTCCAGTCTTCCGACTGCCCAGCACAGGGTCAGTTGTGTCTGTTTGCGCTACAGGCTTTGTAGTCTCTCCACAGGTGGATGAACACATCCCCCCCAGCCTCCAAGTGTTTATGGGTCCCTTCACCCCTGGCCAAGCATGTGGTGAAGCCACCCAGCTCCAGTCATATCAGGGGGATCTGCTAACTAGTCCCCAAGGACATTGCCAGGTTTTTAGTTTAGCAAATCGTGGAGCAAAACCACAATTGACTAAAAAGAGATAGGCTTGCTCTGACTTCATAGCATTTTGTGGTCTACATTTCCCTTTGAGTTCTTTCCCGTCTTTTTTCCTCTTTCATCTTAATTTAAAATGCAGCTGGATCCACCATTCCCCTTAATAGTTTTCTTTGTTTTAGCCCTTTAAAAACAGTGTTTTATCGTTTCGGCTTTCCATTGGAAGATTTATTTTTCATGAAAGCCTTAATGTGTTCAAGAAGTTCCAAAGTTAGCTGCTATAATGGTGCAGCCACAAAAATTCTCTTCAAACACAATAATTTGTACAAAGACATTGTGTCCTACAGCACAGTCCTATAGGTTGTTATCCACACCTTAGAGTATCCAGTTAAATATGAGACACCATACCTCATTTCTCTTATAGGGTATGCAGTGGAGGCACAAGATAACCCCTGAGGAGCACAGATGTGGACAGCTAAAGCCAAAAGCACCAGTTCTCTTTGCCAAAATACAACCATAAAAATCTGCCTGCAATAAGTAACCATGAAACCAAAATGTCTCTTTTCCTATAGCAGAACTGTGGGATCTGCCCCATCAACCATGAACCTGGGTTACACAGGGGAACCCGAGGGGAGTGCTGAGGCCTGATTGGGTGGAAAACCATCTGGGAGGCTGAGTTTATACTGGACAAAGAAATCTGCACACAGAAGTGAACTCAGATTCTTACAGGGACCTTTGGTTTTGTGAAGCGTACATCCCATACAGGCGCCATCTGTAAATACAGATAAAGCACATAACGTTCTTGTAACCTTTTCTCAGGCCACACCATATACTGATATCCATTTTTGGCATTCCAAAACACATAAGTAGTGCAGAGTCCTGGTGTTGCTGCCAAGGGTTTCTGAGTCCAGTGCCCAACTCCACAGCTTTCAGCCTGGGCAGAAGAGGGCAAAGTACTGGGCGTCTGTTCTCGTTCCCAGGATTGGATTCACTGTATAGCACTTTACCCCTGTGGTTTCTCTCAAAATGTCAGTTAGGTGCTTGGCAGAACTGCAACATTTTCATTTTTCAGCTCATTTCTCCTCAAAGCAGTGACGGATCAGAGTACATTTCTGCTTAGAGTTGTATGCATGTATTTACACACGTATGCAACTCTGTCTCATTTGCATTTTTGTTCATTAGTTTGTTTATGTTTTGTTTATTTTTAATATAGTGTGGACACTTTAATTGTGTAATTATATGTACAGCCAACATTGTTTTTTATTTGTTCACTAGCAAGGAATCATATAATATGTTTGAAAGATGTATTGAACAGAGGTACATGTCGAATGTTTGAATATTGCTGATGGTTTGGGGAAGCTTCATGGGGACATCCGCCGTGGCACTTGGGTACGACGAACCCCCCAAAAGCCTCCCATAACTGGAGAAGAGATGAAGCCGATTTAAGATCTTTGGATCTGACCGGATGTAACGGTGATATGCTTGCGAGGACCCACGGCCCATGATTTAAATTAAGTGGGAGACTGAGGTGGCATAGTAAAAAAAAAAAAAAAAACGACAGACAGAGCGGCATCCGCTAGCCGATGCTAGCTGCTGTTGTCGGTGGTCAGCTGAGAGCGCCAGCATCCTGGTGCCGGTGTCCCGGCCGGTGCTAGCTGCTGTGGTTGGTGGTCGGCCGGGGACACCGGCATCCCGGTGGTTGGCTGGGGACGCCGGCATCCCGGTGGTTGGCTGGGGACGCCGGCATCCCGGTGTCGGTGTCCCGGCCGGTGCTAGCGGCTGTTGTCGGTGGAGGTTGGTAGCTGGGGCCCTGGCATCCCGGTGCTGGCTGCTTTGGTTGCTGGAGGTTGGTAGCTGCTAGCAGCTGCCATGCGCAGTAATCGAGAGCAAACGAGGGATGGTTACGTATGGTATTTATACGGAAATGGTGTAGTGACGTGGTTGACGTAATGGGGGTGTGTTCCTGCTCCCGAAATTCCGCTAAATAGCAACAATTAATGCTTAATGGATATGAATGAATGAGTTTTTCCATCATAGACTAACATCTTAGCACGTCTTCAGTGAATGGAACATTTTGTCTTTATATAACACTATGCTAATTCTCTCTGTGCATTGAGGTTGGCATAGTGAGGCCTTTATTGAGTTTGCTACTATAGCAACACACACTCCACCTTCTCAGGTCTCTCCTCTCTTTCTCTCTGTCACACATACACACACACACACACACACACACACACAGAGTTGCTGTGCGGCAGTTTACTCATGTAATGTGACCTGGAGGGGCGCCAACGAGCCCAGGGAAGGTCCGTGGCTTGAGGCCTGCCGACACCTCTCCAGCCCTGTTGAAATGTTTATTTATAACTCTATTCCAGCTGCACCTCCCCCTGTCGTCTGCCAGCCGCCATGCCAATCCAAACACACTAGGCCTCTCCAGACTGATCCAGAGCATGATTGCAGAAAGAAGAGAACCCTTTCCCCTCTTTTTCCCCATTCTCATGCCCAAACTCTCCAACCCTTTCCTCCCTTCCCCTGTCTCACTGTGTCTTCCAAAGACTAACGTTAGCGAGAGGAGAACTGAGTATAGACAGAAGGTAGAGGAAAGAAAAGAGAGGGAAGGAGGGAGGGATAGAAGAAAAGAGCGAGGGGGCAGAGGTTTACTTCATCCAACCTGGGCTGCTAAATTGGTTTCAGAGCAGCAGTTGGACTCCGGGGATGTACGGCACACACTGCCGGCTAGCTGTGTTTGTTTTTGTGGGGTGTAGGAAATCTGATCTCCATCCATGTAGCCAACCCACATCCCACATCCCACCCATCACTACCACCAAGAATGAAGGGAGCTACTAGGAATGTCGCCCCATACAACAGGTATCACTGATACTTTAGTAATAAGAATAACAAACATTAAATCAGAGTGTGGAAAGTGCGTATTTCACTGAAATGTTTGGTGGTTACATCATACCACATGCTCCGCCTTTGTTACAGGCAGGAAGTCACATGTCTGGGGAAGGTAGAATGACATGTTGAGTCCCCGGTGAGCCCAAGGCTGAAGGCTCTCTAAATAGGTTTAATTGGGCCAGGCCTAACACTGCCATGCAGACATTGCCAGACAGAAACAGGGCTACAGGGAAAAGCAGCGCATCCAAGAGACCTCAGGCACTGTGTCCCTGTATCTGACTTGGTGCTGCTTTGTGGCTCATTTGGTATACGCACAGTTTAAGGACACACTGCTTACACATTGCCATGTCCAAGGAAGCTGTGCCAAATTACCAATACCAGTTGTTTATCTAAAAAACATGCTCATACAGCAGAGCTATGATTGCTTTGTTGCCCGAGGCATAACTCTAGCTCTCAAAAGTGGGAATTGTTTACCTCGTTGTGCCTGTGTGTGTTTGTGTGCTTGTTTATGTGTCTCTGTGTATGCATAAATGCATTTGTCTGCATGCCTTAGTATAGGCATCTTTGTAACAACCCTCTCCAACTCAGCCACCGAGCTCTGTGACGTCCCCTGCAGCGAGGGTAAAACGTAGATCAGCCATAACAAAATTGAAATGTATACCATATTATTTCCACTCAATAAATGAAGCTAGTGTCCGATTAAAAATATATGATACGTCAAATATTTATTCAAACAACAAAAAGGGAAAAAGGAAGGATTATACACATATATACTGTATGTAAAAGATCTATTGAACATACTGTATATGGACATATATATATATATATATATATATATATAGACAGCAGTCCAATTAATGCATACATCTTCAAGACAGAGAAGAGACTTAATGTGGTGTTAAGGCCACAGCGTTGTTTTGATAAACAGGCCACTTTTCTTTCAATTTTTCTGTGTGTGTGTGTCTCATTTCTGTCTTGCTCTTTCGCTCTTTCACACATCTTGTACGCACACACACAAAAATAGACCCGTGTTCGGGACAGATCCTCATTCCTCTCTCAGACAGTTTGCTTGCCTTGCATCCGAATGGACTTGTCTTACACCGCATGTGTATATGATGACAAATCCTACATTTAATTTACTCTGCCTTTTTGCAGCGCACACCAACTTCTTTTATTTAATAAATGATCATGCTTTAAAAGCAACCAAGTGTTGAATGAACCACTACACACACTAAAACACCTTCCGTTACGAGCAAATGGTCGTGTGAGTGTCTGAATGTGTGTGCATTCAGTGAGTGGAGCTGTGTGTGTGTGTGTGGTTGTGGGTTTCTGTGTGTTTATATTTTTGTTTGTGTGTTTGTCATGAGTAAGTCCTGCGGGAATGCGGTCTCCACAGTAACCGTCTCTCTTGGTGGTCCATCATTAATAGTCTGTCTAGTGTTGATGATTTAGATTCAGTCAAAAAAAAGGGGTGCATTCAGATATATCAAGTGAAATTCCATAAAATCATTTAACACACATGATTTAGCATAATAAACACCTCAACAAGTGAATAAATAATCAGTAAATCAAGAGGTCAGTTTAAGCAAAAATGTTTTAGGCTGCCTGGTGTGTGTGTGTGTGTGTGTGTGTGTGTGTGTGTGTGTGTCTGTGTGTGTGTGTGTGTGTGTTCACGTATTTGGTGTTTGTTTTTCCTCTTTGTCTCCCCCCCTTCCCCCCACCCGCTCCTGAGTGAAGAGAAATTGAGAAACCAATCTAAAATCCATCAGGACTTCCCTGCCCACAAGCCCCTCTTCCCCAACCCAACCCAACTCCACCTCCCCACCCCCTACCCACCCACCCACCACCCAACACATACCCACCCCCCACTCCTGTTTTTTGTGTTGCAAGCGTCTGGAAATTGGATGAGATGTTCGTTTAGCGGGCAGCTGGTCTGGGGCCGATATGAATTGCGTTTCCCCACGCCAGGAAAGGTCAAGCCCCCTCGCCTTGACGGAGTGCATCGGCCTATTGAGTGGCGCTTTAGTCCATTTACCAACCGCCAATGGCAAAGCAGCAGAGGGGAGAGAGGGAAGCACAGGACTCTGTGTAGAAGAGAGAAAAGAATGGCAGCACGTTGGATATAAATTCATTGTTTCTCATCACCCAGCTGGGGCAGGAATGGCTGGGAGTGATTGCTGGGATGGGGGAAGTGAGGTAGGAATATTACCGTCTGAGTAGGCTGTGTCTGTGTGACAGAAGAGATGAGCGCCCCTCTTTTTACCTCCAATGGCTCCACATTCAGCCTCGCAGCCCAGAATTTTGAAAGACAGTGTGTAGAGCTCACATTACCTACACCCAAATGAAATTCAGATGAAGCGGCCTCCGTAAGAATTAGCTCAATAGAGTGAGTGTTCAAAAGAAAAGAAAATAGGTTGGTTCCTCTCATGTCACATCTCCAGAAGTATATTTAAAGAGAAAAGAAAATAATGCCACAGCACAGTCGGTGCCTTTGTTAACATAAAAAGAAAAGAAAAAGAAACTAAAAATAGGGACAATTAATATGTTGGTTACATGCTAAAAACAGACACCTCAATAGTACACATACAACTACGCCTCAGGGCTCCTATCTCTCCCCGTCTCTCTCTCTGAATCTTATAAATGCATACAGAAAAAGGGGTTGCTGTCCCTTTAATTTTCATCATGCGTATCTGGAGGAGTTAAGGCAAAGCAATTAAAACAAAGGCATATTTAACATGGGGTTAATGATTGGCTGACCCTGCAGTCAGCACAATGACAATATCTTAATTATTGAGAAACCTAAAGTCATTACGCCTACGAATGGCCTGAGGAGCGTCGCTATTGATCGGGATCCAGTCCCATTACAGGCTCAGCCTGGACCAATGAAGCCCCCCATTAGGGACAGTCTTTTTTTTCTCTCTCTCTCACTCCTGGCCTCTGTCTTTCTTTCTCTCTCGCTCACTCTCTCCTCCTGTATGTCTCACTGCAAGCTATTGGATGTGTTGAGCGGTGAGACAAGAGCCAGACGAGGCTTGTGGGCTTTATTGCTTTCTAAAAAATTCATAACCAAGCCTGACATTTTTGCTGAGGAATGATTATTTTTCTCCCTCCCTCAATCTACTTTCCTTTATGGTCCTTCTAATTTTTTTGTGTAAGTGGCAGAAGTGTTAAAAATCAAGCACTAACAGGATTGATCAATTATTTTATCATATACGAGGTTAGACACCTTTACTGTAATTCTATGGCTTGTGTATTATAATGCTTGCACTTTTATTCCTGCAATTTAAAACAAGTGTTTGATGCTTTATCGCAGCAATACATGTACATTTTGCACACTTTTTTATTTAAAACCCAAATTAAAATTCATATAGCTTTATTTTGTGCTTTTTGTCTCTTCACTCACATGCGTTGAAGGAACTTCTTTTACTCACTTCCATTTCTCTCAACAATCCACCTGTTTGTATTTCAGTGTGTTGATGACAGAAAAAACAGGTAAGATTGGTGTGGGAAATTTGGATTTAAGAGATGTTTTGACTAAAAGGTTTAACATAGTTTGAAAGGTTTGGCCGCACTACCTGATAATCATATTAACACATAATTTATCACTGTAAACATGATGATGCACTGAAAAAAGCACCATAATGTGCTGCACTTTGGTCCTCTTCACATGTAGTGATGCTTTACAGGTCTTCATACATGACAGTGCTAAACTCTATTGGAAGCAACGCTAATTTAATCTAATATAACCTATGGTGTTAATTAACAAAACATGAATTCACTATTCTAACAATGGGACCCAAATATACCATCAATCTGCATATTTAATAACGTGGATAGTTTAACATAGAAAATTACATGTAGTAGCTGTAATCTCATTAACTCATTAGCTATGATAAAAAGCTTTTAGACTTTTTATTTCAACCGCAAGAAAAAATGATTCATGTACTGTAGCAGATTGTGATGCTGCATGGATCATTGTTATGTAACTGTGAATACATACTGAACATACTCAAGTCAGTGGTGCGTAAATCCATTGTATGATACATTTCTAACGTTTTATGACTGCAGTTATAATGCATCAATAAGTATTATGAGTTCTTATAAGGATGGCCATAGTACAATATGAGTGTCTTTATCGTGTGCTGTTGCATATTAGTCGTGGTAACCATAAAGATTTCTTATCTGACATATTAGTGTCACTCATCTCCATGCTTTATTTGAACTTGCTGATTTATTATGGTTGGATTTTAGATGAATGTAATGACCATGATTATTTCAGGCTTGTAACCGTAAAATTGTTACTGTCTGTTTTAACATCACTGTAATACTAAATGTACACACCTTCAACTGACATACAATACATACAGTTAACTTTGCTGCAAAATAAAATAAAAGTGAGGTTTTAGAAACTTTTTTATATTTAAAATGGCTTTTTAATTTTAGCTGTCTGAAAAAAAATTGTTTTTGAAATCTTAATTTTTGTTTTTCTGTAAAAACAGGACACCCTAACCCCTTCATATATAAAAAATGAAGGCAAGTGTATGCACTGTACACATGCATTCAGTTCACGTACACAAACATTTGCTTGTTGATTGATTGTGCACTGCACCCATTTATCCAATAACCCTTTCATTTGACTGCTCTGAGGCACAACCAATTCGATCTCTAATGGGAGGCCAGTGAGTAGGACTCCATGTCGTGATGTGTGTTTTATGATAAATATAGAAGCCCGACAACTTCTCCACTGTCACATTGCTTCCTCCTCTTGTGGCCCCAGAGTGAAGCAGCATGGGGAGAGCTGAGATGTAATTACCCAATCAGTGTGTGCCATCCTTATTAAAACACTACTAACAGTGCTCCATTATTGAAATACCCCCCACTGGACTCTTCTTAATTCATTAAATAAATTAGCACTAGCGCCTTTAATAATTCATAGAATGATGTCTACGTTTTTTCTCCCCCGCAGAGGGTAACTATGACAAAAACCATGGAACTGAAGGTGAGGACTATAAGATAATACTGAACGGAGTGGCTAGTCTTGAGGATAGCAGGTGACCAATGTGAATGACTCTAAGGAAATATACAGAAAAAATGGTTCTTGTGATAACTGGAAACTAAATTTTCCTTGCAGATTCTAATTTAACTATATTTAAACTTACA
>JAVQJL010012037.1:0-29174 GCA_036024295.1 Nannoperca obscura
TCTCCATGTCCCACACAGCAGTTTATTTAGCTTCAATGTTTACATTCCTGTTCAGTCAGCCTCTCCCAGGGGAGGATGACTAGATCTGAGTACCTTGGCTGAGCCTCTCTCTCTCTCTCTCTCTCTCTCTCTCTCTCTCTCTCTCTCTCTCTCTCTCTCATGGCTTTATAGTGGCTAGGATAGTTATTACAGATAGTGGCGGCCAACACATATAAGCATACAGTCAAGACTGGGTATTTTGCTCTGACTAACAAAGGAATATCTGTACATAAACATGAAGTAATCAGCTTCTAAAGAAATGCAAGCATGCAATATGAGGAAGTTATGAAATCAGCAGCACAACATTTATGAGAAACGTGTCCCTCGGACATGGCAAAGAGAAGCACTCAGATCTCTTTCAACAATCAGGAGACCTAAATGGGATGTCCGTTTCTCAGCTATCCTGCACGGTTACAGATTGTGGGCGGGGCCGGGGGATGCTAATTGGATGGAGCTAAAGGAGGTCCTGAGCGCTCAGGTCCCAGGCACTTCACTGCCCTCATCATTAGACTGACTGGCTCCTGTGGCCTCCGGCAGAGTGCTGTCTGCATGCCCTAATGACCGCTGACTCACTCAGCACGCAGCACCGCCGCCACATTAGTCCAGCCCAGAATAGCCCCAAATCAAAAGAGTTGAGGAGTTGGGATGTTATGCGCCCCGGGTCTTGAAAGCACGATTCTGCACTATTTGATATATTTTAGTATGAACTCACTGTTGTAATAACCTCGTTGATTACCTCACCAAGTCCTCCTGTAGAATTGTTATGACTTGATGATATATATTGTGTGACGATAGAAAAATGTCTATCATTTAATTTTATGCTCTATCGTTGAATTCTTTGTGTCGCAAATCACACTCGTTACGGCAATATTTTCCGTCATTTGGGCGACACATTGCATTGTTTCGCATTGCACAGATGCAGGTAGGAAATGTGCATGAAGGCAACACATAAAAACATGGAGAGTGAATTTGACAGAACAGGGTAACTCTGTACAGGAGAAGGACTCTGACCAGCCAAGACAAGACAAGGAGTTCATACCTAAAAGAGCTCTGACACGGAGCAGAATACCGTCCTTGGACAACCCTGCACTACATTATCAAGAGTAAGACTGAACTCTGATGGGTTTGGACATCATATTAGTCTACCCATTATGCAGCGGGTGGTGTTGGTCAGACAGGTTTGTGCTGATTGAGCAGAGAAGCAAGCTGTGAAACACAGAATCTTGCATTTCTACACAGCTAAGAAGATACCACATGTTGTATGACTTCACAGGCAGCAAGACTAAAACAAAAATAACCAGCTAATGTTGTGTAATAATGTGTAACAATATGATATTTAGTAGATGTTTAGGGAAATACACTTATTACTTCTTGCCAAGAGTTGAATGAGAATATTGATACCACTCTCATGTCTGTACAATAAATATGGAGCTATGACCAGCAGCCAGTTAGCTTAGCTTAGCATAAAGACTAGAAACGGGGAAACAGCCAGCTTGGTTCTGTATGAAGGTTACAAAAGGTCCGCCTGTCAGCAGCTCTAAAGCTCACTAATGAACACGTTCTTGGCCAGGCACAACGACTTCCTGGAGTCTTGTGTCCTGAAGTCATAACTGTGAGTTAGCCAGGCAACTAGTGGAGACACCAGGAAATCACTGCAACAAATTGCCCTGCAAATAACTCCCCTGTAAAACTGCAAATTGTTGTTTTTGCACTTTAGTTCATGCACAGATTAAACAAAACTGTTTATTAGTGAGTTTTAGAAGTATTAGGTACCTAATTACATTAAGGCTAGGTGTTTCCCTCTGCTTACAGTCTTTATGCTAAGCTAAGCAAACTGGCTGCTAGTTGTAGGTTAATATTGGTCTTACAGACATGAGTGTGATATCAATCTTGTGATCTCACTCTGCAAGAAAATCTCCCAAAAGAATGCCAGAGCAAAAATTAGCTAGTAAGCTCACTAAATGAAACACTTTGTGAAACAATATAGAGCCAGGCTCAGCAGATAGCTACGGGTTAACCAGGCTGTAAAACCCACATGATGGGGAGGACAGAGGACTGCTCTGTGTTCAACTGACCATGGGGGGTAGGAGGAAGCGAATAAGAGGGAGGGAGGGATAGAGACAGGGAGAGTTTTGTACTGTTGTCCTTCCAATAAGTAGACAGCAGTAAATGTCCTCCAGCAACACAGCTTCCCAATCTAACAACTGTTCAGTTCATACTGTAGGTGGGAAGATATATTTCGTTTGGATGACGGACAGAAAGAATAAAATCAAATAAAAAAGGCAATTGATAAAAAAAGAGAAAAACAAGTTGTGTTTTAAATGTTCTTACACCTGTGGATGGATGTGTATGACAGAGAGAGAGAGGACATCTGCTAGGGATTTGCGAGAGGGAAATTTCACCTTCTGTCAGGAGAAAGAAACAAACAAAGAAAGGCAGGGGGAGTGAGTGTGAAAGAATCATGGCCTGAGTGCAGTATTAGCCAAAAATACTCCTCCTAACAAGTCAATACTGCGTATTGATTACTTCTGTGCAGGGCTTATGCAACATCACCACCTCAGTGTACAATTATGGTGAAATCACTGTGTGCAGGCAAGGGTTTGCACAGCAACCTGCCTGCCCTGTAGAGACAGAAAAGCAAACTCTTAATGTGTGCCACAGGGTCCTTAAATCAAATTGCACAATGTGAACTAATGGCGTGGAAAAACTGAGAGAACCCATATATAGTGACAGACCGAGTGAGAGTACAAAGAAAGAAGGAGGTGATGGAGGGACACAAGTGTGTTAAATGCTTGCAGGGTTCTGAGAAGGCCTCAACCATGGAAATGACTCAGTGATGAGAAATATTGTGCATTCATAAATCTCGAAGAGATTCGGAGCGACGTGGATCTTCAGTTAAAGCGGACGGAGCGATAGAGTAGAGCCAAAGTTTTGGTGAGGCACTTCTGAGCGAGATGCAATCACTTATACTCATCGGTGTCCATCCCTTCTCTTCTCACCTGCTACTCCTTTTCCTCCTGCTCTTAGTCCACCATCACCTCCTCCCCCTCCTTCCTCCTCCCCTCTCCCTGAAACCCAACACAGCACAATTTCCATCGGGACTCTGATGTGAGCTCGGAGACGGCCTCGCTTAATCGATAGTGCCAGGTTGCCAAGACAACCTTGATTTCCTGTCGCCGCTTTTGCAGAGCGCTGGTGATTGCGCCGGGTGTCCATTGCACCTGCCGCCCTCTCCTCCTCCTCCCCATCCTCCTCCTCTTCCACTGTCTCATCAAGCGCTCCTTATCCCTCGTCTCTCTCCCTCCCCGCCCTCCCGACGCCATATAGACATCACAGACAAAAGAGGAAGACAGATATACAAAGGCAAAACGGATTAGATTCCAAGGGTTGGGTTTGATCAATCAAAACACAGTATTGAGTGTGAGGCCACATGTACGCAAACACACTTAAACAAACACACACACCCTGTCATCCCTAACAAAAGCGAGCTGTGACAGCTATCATATCTACCTTGGAGGGTGATGTCATTGCACCTGGGGAGCGTTTACTATCAGCCCCCCTCACAGACACACACCCCCTCCCCCATGCCTCTCTCTCCTACAGGAGGAGTTGGCACCTCCTGTTTTTTTTCATTCATTAATGGAGAGCTCATTAATCGTGGCTGATAACGAGGACGCGGGACAGGGACATGATTAAGGGTCTCTCTCTCCTTTAGCTAGGCGCCCTTGGGGATACTGCCTAGGGTGTGCATGTGTGTATTTCTGTGTGGGCCGCATGTTAAAACAGGTAAAGGACACACACCCAGTGCTATCTTTGGGACATCTGTGGGATAGAATACTACACATGTTTTCACTTTTTAGAGATTATAGCCACAGTCAATTCAATCACTTGCATCCCACCGAGAATCTTTATCCATGTCTGTCATTAATCCATCTTTCCATGAAGATCTAAGTTTGTCTTTATAAGGATTACCCTCAGGCTGCAGTTTAATGCTGTGGGAGATGGAAGTTGGGACTTAAAACAAATCCCTGCACTTTTGCAGCATGTGAAGATGCCGACTCCTGAGCTTCCCATCACACAGTCCCTCTCAAAACTGGGAATAGAGAGAGGAGCGTCTTGAAGGAAAGGCTACATGTTTTGTATAAGTCATTACTGTTTTAATCAAAGCCTGTGCTTTTGAAGGAGACTTCTTTTTGTGCATTATCTAGTAATTTGTCAATTCAACAGTGCGTCAGGAAGAAATGGAGTCAAATTAGTTGCAAGAGTGAACATTATGTATGCCAGACTGAGACTATGAAATTGTTGATTGTAAGTTAAGAGAGTAAGTTTTCTATTTACTAGCCTGTGCGTTTGTGTGCATGTTTGCCAGCATTCTCCTGTTTCGTTTGGGTTAAAATGTTCAAACATGGACATTTATGAAAGTCATGCACACAAGTTGGTCGCCATCCATCCACACAATGTGCTTTTTCAAACAAACTGACAGGTGGCTGTGCTTATGGGTTATGTGCAATTTGACGACAATGTAATGTTAATGATAAAATTTGTGATGATCATTTGGCTATCAAAAATGTTTTTTAAAGAATTTTATATATTTTACTACATATATTGTATTGATTTTTGAAACTTATGTTTTTACCTGGTACATACAGAAAAATACATATATGTCTATTTTGTCAGGTCATCACAACAAACAAAATATCAGTGAAGTACACAAATGAGGCCATCACATTTGTTATTACATATCTGCATATTTGGTCAAGCAAACAAGTGTTATATCATTTGGCACACAAGTTTAGTACAGGTTGGAAAGCAAAAACGTAGCACTGCGGATGACTAAATAAGTGGTAAGGTAGATCAAAATAAAGGATACAATATTAAACAGATGTTTCTTTCTTAAAAGGTGAGAACTGACCCACAAATGTAACGGGTGTAACTGAGCCATAAACACAACAGGATGTTATGACGTCTCAGCCAGGGAGCAGAGATCAGGCTGTACATGCATTAGGGCTTTGTAGAACAGCAATCGTGTAGCCTTACACACACATTAAATCCAATCTGTCTGAACCAGGACCCTAATCCCCTCTCCACGGCCAGGGAGACAAGCAGACAGTAATCTGCCATATTTGTATATTAATAGCCAGAGTCTCAGAGGGGGCCTCTCTATATATTGTGATGTATGTTTTATTAGTTGGTTAATCTGCTTGTCGATCAGAGAACCTGGTCCCTTTACAGCTGGGTTTTAATAAAAACACAGCCAGACCTGCCCAAGGGATAAGCTCCCCAAGGACAAGGGAAAGAACATGCCTGGATTCAATAGTCTCATCGTCAACAATAAACAGCTTTACATCAATGTTATCTGTCACAGGGCAATATAATTATTAGGTGGAATTTAGCCCTGGGCTTCTGCACTTTCCTAAGAAGAGGGCTAGATAAAGCCTGACGCAAATATAAGCCCGCTACCTTGTTACCACAATACCTCAATCAACTCTAATGCCATTTCTGAGGGTGTACATGTGTGTGTCTATTATAATCCACATTGCATCCACATAATCCACTGTCCAAAGGACTTGACCCTCAAACCTTCAGGTGGAACAGATTTTGGTCAAAATGCCGCTCCACAGCAGCAGGCACAACCAGGGAAGTACAGAACAGCACAGGGGTGAGATTCCTTAGGATCTGAATCACGTTGGAGTCGTCTGCTCACCTCTCAGCCCGTCTAGACGCTGTGTCACTGACACACACCCCCGGACATCTGTCCTGATTCAATAGATTTATCAGACAGCCATTCGATTAGAAGGGCACTGCTTTAAATTAGCTGATGAGTCGAGGAATGATGGAGGTGGGCAGGACAGGAGGGCCATTACAGCCTAGGAGACACTGTCCCTCTTGCTTACCAATGGTCTACAGTCGCCAGCGATGACAATGACGTCTGCAATCATTTCTACAGGGGCTGTGGGCAACCACTGATGCAATTAAACTGGCCTATTCATATGATCTCTTTCAGATATTTTATTCTAATACAGAGGTATGTGGCATCGGTGTGCATGCCCCATTTTATGGTAGGCATCAATCAAAGTGACTTCCACTGGGTAAACAAACAAACAGCCTTTAAACATCTGGTTAGGAGAGATAGAGAGAGAATGAGAGAGGCACCCTAGAGAGATGTGTGGTTGTCCTCTGAGATCCGTTGATTAGGAGGAAGGATGGAGGGAAGGGCAAAAAATGAAACAAAAAAAGGGGGGAAGAGCCTCAGAGACAGTTCACACTCAGGTCAGAATTCAGGTGGGGGCTAGGAATGCACTCACAAACCACGCTTAACACAAGGAGCCACACACAGAAAGACACAAAAAACATGGCCTTTAAATGCATTACAGCCAGACCATGTGACTCTCACGGGTTAGTCTCATGGGAGCATCCTCCACCCCTGATCTCCCTGATGGACTATAACAACAGGAAGTCAGCTTGGCCTGCAACATCACACCACACCACACCTACAGATAACTGCTCCCTCGTCCACACACATAAGCATTCACACAGAAAGGCACATAGGCACCCCTTCCTTACACCATTCCGGCCTCCCTCATTCTTATGTTACATTAACGGCAGTCTTTCATCAGTCATCACAGTTAAGTTGAAGTTTAATCCCTCTAAAAGTGTGCAGTGTGGTACAGAAGAATTGATGGCATGATGCCCATTGACGAGACGCGCTGCAGCCTGGCACTGAAACAAGGACAGACCAAGTCTGGCAGGGGGTGGGCTTTTCAGTGACTGAATAGCCCTTGTTTATCTAGGCCCCTCTGGGAAGTCAGGACACTGCAGTGAATAGGAGCCAGTTAACAGCGATGGCATAATAAGACTAGAGGGAGGACGGGGGTCATTGAAATTCAACGCAGGCTACTGTCAAGACAAAGCACCCTTGCCAGCTGTGGCAGCAACTCAAAGGCGCCAGGGAGTGTTTTCTATGGCTGAGGTTTTGGGTTAACATCACAACATTAGGTGACCAAAAGAGTTCTGATGGGCCATTGCTTACTCATCAAAAATACCAGATGAGAGGTGGAATCTCATGTTGAAATGGAAAGGAGGGATGTTTCAGAAGGTGGGGCAACTGTTTCACTAAAGCTGAACAAACGAGGTAGACAAATGCGGCTAATTTAAGCCATGAACTTCCTCAAAAGAACGACACTGACATGACAGGCAAACAGAACAGGACTATTTTTTCTTTAGGCCCATGTGTCATACTGTGTCTGTGAACTCTGAGCTCTTTATGGGCAGCTCAGAAGTGACTAGAAGCACTGGGTTAACACAGTCATAGAGTTCTTCAGCCCTATTTCCAAGTCTCAACAGGATAGCAAGGTGCTCTGCAGAAAAGAAAGCTGACCTTTCGTTCCCAGGCTCACCCTTCAATTTACAGAGCCAAATCTTTTTAATGTGCCTGAAAAGAGATGTTGTTTTTCTTTGCCCTCTGTGTGGTGTGAAACAGACGGGGCTACAGCTTAGCAATAGCGTTAATTCTTTTTCCAGGCTTTCAAGTTTTCTGCCCCGGTTTGTGGTCTCCGCAGCCCCAATGAGGATCCTTAAATAGGCTGCCACAGGTGCTGGGGGCCGGGTAGGTGAAGGAGGGGAAGGTGGCCTGGATGGGGAGCAGAGCCGCAGGAAGCCTCTTGTTTTCACAGAGATAAAGGGCTTTCAGGTTGCATCCTGGGCCGTAATCTCTCACACACTTCCTGGTTTTGTTCACAGTGAAGCGAGAAAAAATGATAAACTAACCTTCACCTTAAGAAGCTGATCGATAGCTTCTGATGAGACAGGATGTCGCTGCATTTGAAGAGCAGAAAATGACAAATAGACAGCCCAGGTTTGATTTTTGAGCTGTGTTCATTAATAGTCCTTGATCAGGGATGATTTATGGGTTCATTTATTCTGAGTGCTGGTTCATTACTGATGATGATTATAAAAGTGTGCATATAATTTCTTTCCTGACCTCTTCGTTTGCGTTTAGAGCACAATTAACATTGTTCCAAGCTCTTACATCCTAATTACAGAAAGGATAACGCTACCTTCCTTCATATTCAAGTTCCTCCTTAACCAGTCACTTAGTGCTGGCCTTGTGTTTAAAAAGATCCATTTACTAGAAATTTGCATGAAAGAGGTTTATTGAAAAGTATGTGTTGAGGAGAAGCGCAAACTTCAGAAGAACAGGCAACACATTCACACATTCAGAGAGAAAAAACGTTCCTCACATTCCTCCTCTTTTCTCTGCTGCTCTCACATTTTCTCTCTCTATTCTGAACATGTCCTTCTTGAGAGGGCCAGCATTTGACTGTGAGCCACACCCTGTTCTCTTGCCAGAGGAAACTTTCAATCTCTGCCTCCCTCCCTCACTGTAGCGCTCTCATACTTTTGTCAGGTGTTATTTATGAGAGCTGTATAGCTGTGTTGCAGCATGCCTACAGCACCTGCTGGTGTTGGAGAATCAGAGCCAAGGCAGCTGCCAGATAGAGGAATGGGGGAAAGAGAGACGGCAAAAAGGAAAGAATACATAGAACTCCAGCAAGGAGCCAAAGACTGGGACACTTGTGATAAAGAGAGAATCAGAGGGTCACAGAAGGAAACTGGAGGCAAGTACCTGATGGTGGGGCAATGGTGTGCTGATGTCGTAAGCACAACTAATGATGGGTGTTGTGATGGGAGCAGTAAGACAAAACAAGTGATGAGCAAACACTAATTAATAGTGCTGTACAACTCCATACGCGATCAATTAAAGGCCATGCTTCATTGACTTGCAGGCAAAAGTGGCAGCGCCAGTGTAACGCGAGAGGGGAGTGCCCCGTCCTCATGAGTACAAAGACAGATGTGCAATAGCCTGGCTATGGAGGTATGAGGGTATATACACATATTACACCCACACATGTATTTATGTAAAGTGCTCAGGAAGGCCCCAGTATGTTTTGGCTGTAAACACCTGAGCGCTGGTAGCGGTGGACTGAGTCAGGACATGTGGGCTGAGACGGGTCACAGGTCACTGGCTTGATTCCACTACCCAGAGTCATAGAGACCCAGTATAAAAAAAAACCTGTACTATGTACTTTGCTCTAGAAGGCCTTTGATCGTGTATCACAGGTGCTTGTGGGGTAGAAAGTCTAAATGTACAGGTTGATCAACAAGAGCAAAAACAACCCTTACCCCTCTGTACAGAACATTCAAAAGGTTAAATGTAACACAAACTATTGAAGTAATACTCTGGAAAAGAAAGAATAGTGACACTGGGGGTAAAAGTGAAAAACATACTGAGTGATGTAACCAGAGAATACACTCTTTATAGATGATCAGATGATGTAGATCATCATTAGATATTTCTCACAACAGGGGCCAGCCCTGTTGAATTTAAGGAGGAACTTGATGAAAGAAAACAAAAAATTAACATTGTTAGGAAAGACAGTACATTTCTATTGTTAACCTAAGTATAGAACGGGGGAAAAATACTGTTTACTGCTCTAAAGATATGGTCTCAATTTCATCCAGGCTGCATATAACATTATTCCTATGTCCCTTGCCTTTTGTTCATGCCCTATTTTGTATTTTTTATTCACAATGGCAGACTGTAGCTCCTTCCTTAAACCAGTCAATGAGTGTGCCGTCTTCGGTCAGGTCACACTAGTGGGGTCATGGGGAGCTCAACAAAACGCTCATGAGTTAAATGGGCCGATGCGGATGCTCCGTGCCTCGCTCTGTTCTGCCCTCCCTTCTGTTTTCAGGCTGGCCATTCTCCTCTCATTAATCCTGTGTGGATGTTTATCCATGTTGACATTCAACATAGCAGCCGGCCTTTTCTCTGACTAACAAACAGGGTGACTAAGGTTTTTTTTTTTTTGCCGAAGTTGTCACAGGGCTAACCTAGCCTAGCTAGTTTAAATCAAAGGATTGGGGGACAGAGGGACACTCGATTTATTAGTCACATCACAGCCAGGCTGTGCAACCGGAATCAGTATGTGAATATGAATGCATACCCCCTCAGGAGGGCCATTATCAGTTCTGTGTGCTACGAAGAGGAAAATCAATATGGTCATCATAACAGGCTGGCAAAAAGCCAGCCACTAGGCTGTGTTCAAAGCATAATACATAGCAGCGTATTACTCCTCATCTGATGTCATCTAATTCCATCCCTGTAGACAGAGACACTGTGGGACTAATAAGGTCAAGCACATCTAAAAAGGACTAGACATCCAACATCTGTGTCAAAAAAGACAACAAGACAATAGAAAAGATACACAAACTGACAGTCAGGTGGTCTGAAGTGAAGCTACAGCAGAGGTTTGCCCTGATGACTTTTTGCCACAAACATAAGCTGGTGCAAGAGCCCCTTACCGGGCCCGCCTTCTGCCTATTGTGTCAGTCCAGTATTTTTCATTAACCGCTCCACTGAGGACCACAAAGAGGGGAGGGGAGAGATGGGTTGGAAGGGAAAGAAGGGGGTGGTGGTGAAGATGGGGGGGACAAGGAGGGCTCTGAAGACAGACCCAAAGGGACCTGAAGAACAGCCACCAAATACATGATTAAAAACACACATCAACAGGCAGCACTGGGCACACCGTACACAATATTTACCTCCACCAGGATGGCAATTTAGAGGTAATCTCTCCCTCAAGAATACACACTACTAGAGAAAATTATCTCTCACCCCCATACTTGTGGGGAGGGGATGAGAAAGAGGGAGAGACCAAGAGGGAGCAAGGGACAGTTAATGTGATAGAAAAGATAAGAGGAACATAGTTGTAGACTTTGTAACGCTGAACTCATCATGCAAACACACCTGTCTGCCCATGACTCACTGCTTTGGAGTCAGGAGGGCAGAGGAGGCTTTTCTGCTCAGTTAGCTTACATGATACACTTAACTGAGCTCTCCTCCCCACACTGTATTGCAACAAATACTTTCCTACACCACTTTTTGTGTCAGTGTTTAGGGTCAGTGCTATCAGAGCTGCTGCAGACTAACACAGCTCACTCAACAACAACAAGTATGTCAGTATTTCTGCTGCTTCACATGTTGTGTTGCAACAAGCTGACGCATCGCTACAAGCTCCTACCGCCTCATCCTTGTATTCCCCCCTACCCCCAATATTTTTGTCCTTTCAGACAGAGCGTTGGCGATCTGTGGATGGCTGCGTCATCGCCAGTTAGGGAGCCTCCAAGGCAGGCGGCCCCCATCACATTGTCCTGTCATGCAGATGGACCCCTCGTGGCCCATGCTGGGGATTTGGGGAAACTCCTGCCTGCTGTGCCAAATTAAGCCCTCACCCTGACATTAGAATCTGCACACTGGGTTGCACTCATTGCCACTTTAAAATACACGGGACATAAATGCCACAGGGATGCGTCTGCGTTAACGTCGAGGCAAGCCTGATGCAGACATAAGCTACATTTCCAAGACAAAAATGTCAAACAGAGTGCTGCAGAGCAGGCCCTTGAGGGCCCGAGGGCTGCGTGAGAGAGAGATTTGATGAATTCTACGAACGTTCCGCGGATTCCTCCCTTGCGGGGACCTTTGGGAAAAGAATGGGTCATATGCAAATGGCATGCACAGTATGGTGGAGAAGTTTCCCACAAGCCGAGTGTGAAAAGGGCTCTCCCTCCCCATGCCGGGCCCGCTGAATGGGCCTTTTCTTCTGCCACTGAAAGTGTATGAGGTAGAGCAGGCAAACTGCAAAGGTAACTAGGCTCTTTCTCCTCAGGCTTTCTCACTACAGCCTGAACACACAATGGTTCATTTAAGCATTGAGCCACACAAACCCCAATAAAGCACATCCAAGCGCAGTTAAGGGGGTTACTGAAACTGACTCTGAGTTTAAAACTCCTTCTTTATGAAGGGAGAGCACCTTTTTATAGGCTAATGCTCTCAGCCTCCATGGGAGCAGCTAATCATTAAGCTGCCTTAACAGAGGTGGGAGTGTGGTCGTACATCACATAATTTTAATTCAGCGGAATGGTCAGATGAGGACAAGCCTTTTCCCACCCTGATGGACATGTTGAGGGATGAAGCTTCACCAGAAAGAAAACTTTTTTTCCAGATGATTAACAAAAAAGAGGTAAGTAACCCCATAAAGATCTTTACCTGTATGGGGTCTAAAATCCCTTTTAGGTAAATTTTACTGATGAATGTTCCAAGCATAACATACACCTAGTTTAGACCCTAAAATCCATATAGGGCTGGCATGTGTGTCGTGCTTTTCATCTGCCAGCAGCAGTCCGTCAGTTGTCACCTGTTGTAAAAGTCTTTAGTCACCTCAGTTACTTCTCACCAACTCTCCATCCCCCCATGTGACTCCACAGGGAGCGTGGAGCCCACAGTTTAAGGGGTCAGGGAGGAATGGAGGAAGAGAAGGAGGGAGAGGAGAAAAATCTGCCGCTCTGAACATCCCCCCACCCACTCCTCCTCCTCCCCTCCTCTCTTTGCCTTTCATTGAACAGACTTAAACACAAACACAATTGGACATGCTGGAAGCCTCACAATGGCACAGGGGGGGAAAGTGAAGTCATACTCTAGGCACGCATGGGTGCCTAGGTCAGGGGGCAATCAACAGCACCCCTGGCTACTGTGTCTTAACCCCCTCGAAATAAAGGACAAACTCAGGAAGGAGGAGTGAGAGGGAAGAGACAGACAGAGAGCGGAGGCAGGGGGATTTTCTTCTGACTTGGCACTCTCGAATGAAGCTGCTGAGGATGTTGGTGAAAAGCAGTGAGATAAATGAAAAGTTTCCTCCTCTGCTAAACTCTTCGCACAACAGGGGTGGACTTTTAAATGTAAACATATGTCTTTTAAAACAGTGAAGTGGCATGTGGAGCTACAGAGCCAATCCCCACCTCCTCCGAAGCCTTTACCATAGCCCAAAATCACTGCTTGCAAACTGTAGCTATAGCTGAACTATTGTTTTTTATTGTTCTCCCCCAAAACCTACAGCATGTGGTTGCATTCAATAATTTCTAGACAGGTTGAGTGGGTCCAGGGCACTAAGTATAGTTTAAGTATAGTTTTACCAGGCCAATAAACATGCTCTTCAACATTACATGAGTAGTTGCCAAGTGCCAAGCCCACAACCTCATTTTCCTCATTTGATGGATGATTCATCAAGGTGCAAGTGTGTGCCAGAGTATGTCTCAGAAAGAGAGAGAGAGAGAGAGAGAGAGAGAGAGAGAGAGAGAGAGAGAGAGAGAGAGAGAGAGAAAATAGAAAGACAGATTAGGGGATGAGACAAATGACCCTTGTGATTTTGTCAGATAAACTGAAATCCTAGCTACCTGTGTGCACACTCATTTCAAGGTGTCTGAAAACATCAGGCTTGGCTCCTGAGTGTGGGTACAAAGCTGTCCCAGCACAGCCCTGTTTATTTTTGCAAAGAATGTTAACACCGGGCGCATTCCTCTATTCCCAAATTGCTGTGTTAAATTACCGTTGCAGGGGACGGCTGCTGTTCCTGAGGGGAGCTGACTGGGGAGAAGCGACAAAGGAAGCTCTAGTACCCCGCCGATTGCAAACACCTGTCGTCCTGCAGGCTCTTAACACCTCTCTGTTTACAGCACGGAATGGAGCTCACCTTGATCTCAGCTAGCCCTGCTAACCAGGGACCTGGCAAAGCCGCTGACCATAACAAGCTGGGCACAATGTGAGGGCTTGCTTAATTACATGAGCCCAAGAAATGGCTCTTGAAATATTTTTATCACCATAAAAAGTAGCACTTGGACTGGCGTTGGTTCCTGCAAAAGCAGCAGCCTATATTACAATACTAACTTGTTATAAACATGTAACAAAGCCAGGGATATGACTACATGCACTTTACTGAGGAATTCCCTTCAAAAAGCAGAGATGTTGATTTACATGACAGATCACCCTGTCAGAAGGTGGTAGGAAGTGAAGTGAGGACTTAAAAGCAGACCTTGGCAGCTCTTTGAAGCAGATGCAAATGAGGCAAAGTAACAGGGAACACATCTGTTTGGTAAAGGATGTGACTTTAAATATCAATAAGGCTGTCATTATTCCAGAACATTTTAAGTTAAAGGGGAAAGCCAACTAATGAGTCTCTCCAGAGTAAATAAGACTCCCTTTCTCCCATAAGTCAGATAAATATCCACACCTTGCCAGCAGGGCCGTTATCTGAGGTGTGTCCACACCTTGCTCATATTTAACTGCATACACGCTCCTGTGATGAAATGCATAGCTGAGCACACAGCATAAAAAACCGAGAGGAGTGGAAAACATCAATAGTACCCATCCAAAAAATATGCCACTCCTCACATCACTCATCAGAAATCCACGCGACAGAAAACACCGCCGGCTCGCATTTCAGCCCGTGAATGACAGAAAGTCGCGGCTCTTCGTCCATCCCAAAGCCTGTCTGACGGTCTGTTCTGACAAAATAACGCCGAATTTCCTGCATTACCCCAGTTCCTTTAATCTACACTGGGTGGCACAACACATGAGGATGACTAGTTGATAGACAACACAAGTTGTCAGCCCCGCGACAAAAAAGGCTCGCTTTCACAATACAACAGTAATTGCAGCATGAATAGTAAAGGTTGCGGTAAATCGTCGCTCTACGGATTCACAACAACCCACCACAACGTAAATACACGGAAAGATGTAGAAGGAAAACAGACGTTGACAACTCACAAAAGTCCTATAAATGTACCGTACAATTAAGTAACATTAAAATGTACATGTTTTATAAAGATTATAACAAAGTATCCTTGAAGAGAGCCCTAAAGGTTACTTTATAACAATATTTCACACCACAAAAAAAGTGGGTGAAACCCCGTTGAGCTTCGCATACCGGAACGCCAATTATGTATCCACTTGTAGGCTATTACTACTAGCATACATGCTGTATTCAAATAAACAGTAACAGAATACACAAGAAGAGGCTCTCTCGTGTCCACCGCCGTACAACAAGCAGGATTCCCAGCGCGCGACTACAGGATCCGCAGTCCTTATATGGGCTGCGCTCGTCTGCTCACACAAACAGCGCGTGAGATATCCGTCGTTCTGTCGAACCTCTGTTAGCCCATCATGTTCCTACAAGCTTCTGTCATTACACTACCCCTTGTTACAACTTTTAACGTCAACCGTAAAAGCAGCAAACAACTAACACGACTGTAAGAAGTTGGAGGAGGAAAGAAAGAGAACTGCTCAAAACGCAACAACACGTATTTCTTACACGTAATTTATACCTTAAGAACATACAATGGTGTCGATAATATCAACACAATTTAACGCACATAGTAGGACGGATTAAATCAGGGAAAATGCGTTTTGTCAGCCCATGTAGTGCAGCAACAGTGTCCTATCGCTACCTGCTCCGAGTGACCGAGCAAAAGAAAGAAAGAACAAACCAAACAGTTGTGTTCCCTCTCTTTCAGAAACATAAATGATGTCCGCGACGTTTTCGACAAAAGCACAGCTATATCTCGTGTTTTTTCAGCCTAAATCATTAAAGACAACCAGTCTGTCGAGGTCCGCAATAACAATCAGGTAGCCTGTTTCCCACACAAACAGGTCCGAGTTTGGTGGTGGGCTCAAAAACTCGACAGAACGTAACTAAATCAATGAATAAAGAGTCTATAAAGAAAGGCAAAGTGTATTCAAATGTATAAAGAGGTATAAAGTGGAGACAAAAGCTGGTCCACTCATAACAAGGTGAGGTGCGTATAACGGTCTCCGGTGCAGCGGACCGCTAGGCGGAGGGAGAGACGCGACCCAGGTATAACGGTACACCACATAGGGCTGTAATACAGCGCTCACTTGCTACTTCACAGCACTTTCAGTTACTAAAAAACAGACTTATGGGCTGCCAAACTTTTCGGTGAAATTACCGGGAGACAGAACAGCCTCTAGAACGTTTCCCCGAAAGAAAAGCTCCGCGTCGGAAGTACTTTAACTCACCGTTGTTCCTCCTCGGGTTCGCCTGCTTTCTGCGCTTACACCTGGGGCCATCCGCCATGATCCTTTCGTTGTGTCTAAATGCTGCCGGAGAGTCACCTCCTCTCTCACCCCCTCTCCCCCTCTTCCTCCTCCTCCCTCCCCTTCACCTCCCCGTCTCCGCACCTGGTTTACGACACTCAGCTTTACGACATCACCTTCCCGCACCTCCCCGACCCACGCTGCCAGAACAATTCAGAGTAAGTAGCCTACTGGAAGTGAGATACCCTGTACCTGACCAGACATTCACTAATATGTCGTGTAAAACACAAGATGCAACTATTTCTCTGTGTCTTTTTATAGTAGTAAAAGGTATAGGCCTAGGTGATAGTGGTTAGTGGTTGTGTTATTACCTCATGTAGTTTGTTTACATGAACACAGTGCAGGTTGGACATTTCATTGATTTATTTATTTTGTTTTATAATTTTTTCCCCCATTCTCTTTTGAGAAGGTAATATTGTGCTGTATATGGCAATTTACCTTTTGCTTTCTCTCTCTCTCTCTCTCTCTCTCTCTCTCTCTCTCTTGCTCACACACACACACACACACACACTATATAAGAACCTTCAGAAATTGCTATTTTTTGCTACCAAACTTTGACCAACTGACCTGTTGTCTACGTGTCATGCATGGGTCTGTGTGTGTAACACAGTAGGATATCGATGTAGCAGACAGAGCATTTGTGTGTGTGTGTGTGTGTGTGTGTTGGAGAGAGGAAGAGGTCATGAGACTGTCATCAGTGAATCAATCCTCTACCTAAAGAAAGACCCTGCTGTTGTCTTGAGCCGAGCTCACCGCAGCGGTGATGAAGAGGACGCAGACAAACCAACACGCACAAACACACCACTTATCACACTGGCCTCTGTGTAGATAGAAAAGAACCAGGGTCACATGTTTGAGGTGAAGGAAAGACAGGAAAGAAGATAGTGACAGGAAAGACGACATTTATAAACTCATCACAGAATAGAATGGTGCAAGAGGTCCGATGACATGCAGTTATAGGTAAGGAGGAGCATCAGTTCCTGCGAGCTGGTGGCTATTCTTGAAGCAGTTGACTATAAGGTTTCTGGTGCCTGGACCTCTGGTATGTGAAATGTTGTCATCATTCAGTCTATTGTGGCAGCTAGACTGTGTAACCCAGTATTGCCTCAAGTTGGGTGTCCTGTATTTTCAAGACAGACTGTTTAATGAGGCTGTGACATTTTGTAATCACTGGAATTGATTTAAGGAGCGAGTAGAAGTTCCACTTTGACATTAGTCTGTCTACAGTATATATTTGGATTACAATTCCAATATTTGGTCATATAACTATATACTAGATAATATGTCACAAGTATATCACCTTGATATTAATCTTCCTATCAAGTATTTAGACTTGAGGTAACACACTCCTCATTGCTAGACAATCAGCTTATCATTCAGCTACATGTGACAGCTTGTATACATGGGATGGCAGATCTCTGGGCTGAATAATTCAGTAGCAGCAGAGCAGTCCAGCTCTCAGGGCAGGCTGCCCAGACAGAGAGTAATAGCTTTAGCATAAACAACACCTCCACACTTGCTCCAGGTGGCCTCTTCCACCAATAGACAGCCTGCCTCAGAGGGACATAGTGAGGGGAGGGTGCCCAGACTCTCTCTCTCTCTCTCTCTCTCTCTCTCTCTCTCTCTCTCTCTCTCTCTCTCTCTCTCTCTCTCTCTACCTTTCCTGATGAAAAAGGCCCAAGAAATAGTCTACATCAGCAAAGATCAATGATGAGACGCTCAGCTAACAGTGCAGTCGGAGCAGTGTTCCCTGCACACCAAGCCTGGAAAAATAGGATGCTTGTTATCCAATGGAAAGTCCAATCTTTCCCATTTTCCTTGGATCACGCCGCTATTAGCATGAAGTCATTTTTCAGAGTCTGTGGAAAACAAAGAATAACAATTATACGACCACTACTAATATGAAATACCCTGAAGACATCTCTCATGTGTTTCGGAGGTACTGGAGTAAAACTGGGTGATTTATTTTCTCTGGCAAATCTCTTTGTATTTTGTACTGGAGCAAATTCATACACCAGCAAATGAGAAATACATGGAGCTGCTTATGTTGTTAGATACACGAAGGCTTCCTGATGATCTACTATCATTTAGATGAATGCAGGGTCAGAGAAGTCAATTACAAGACACTGACCTAATTTAATAAAAACAGCCATGCTAAAACTAAAACCTTCACTAATAAAGACAGAGGCAGTTTTTATCATAAGAGGACACATAGGTGCTATTCACCTGAATAATGACATCAGCAATTAAACCAAAATACTGTCTTAACTAAAGTGGGCCATGAAATACAATCAAAGGCTGACTCCTGCTCTTCCAATAGGGAGTTGAAAGTGAGGCGAGGAGGGGGGAGAGAGTGCGGGATAAGCAGCCATCCTCCACTACATTAAGGGATCATGCTGCTCCCTGAAAATGAGTATTGATCCTCTTAGGTCCAGGATCGTTTAGGAGATTAATGCAAGTAGTGGTTGAGCTCCATGGTGCTCCACGCAGGACCAGGGGATCAGCTCAGTGGGACTGCCGAGCCAAAGCAGCCTTTCGGTGCGTGAGGACAGAGGGGCTGGTGTGCAGATGGGGTTGGTGGGGGCAGCTGTGTCCCGTACATCCAGCCACAGCCCCACTTGCTCTGTGCCATCTGGACTGTCAGCTAAGAGAATCAGCTGGATGTCTAGGGGTCAGAGGGGTGGGTAAGAGAAAAGGGAGAAGGCGAGAGGGTGTAAAATAGACACAATCTGGGGGAAAAGCAAAAGAGCTCAAAGTGTCAGATGCAGGCAGGACAGATGGAAAGAAAGCAAGCGAGCAAAGGAACAGAGGAAATGAGAGTAGAAGAGAGGAACAGAAAGTGCAAAAGGAGGACGACGGGAAAGGTACACCCTGCCCTGCTCCAAATAGAGAGTAGATGCAGCAGGCAGTGGCAGTGATAGAGAGAGACACAGCAAAGACTAAACTGCTTAATCTCTCCCAAGAGACGGCAGCTAAATGTGAGGTCCTCCTCCTCCCCTTTCCACAGACCAGCAACCCCCACACAACACTATCATCGCCATGGAACTCTGCTCAGCTGCAGTCAAGGCACTTATCCAGCTAAAAGATACACACACACACATACACACACACTACACACACAAACACACTTGAAAAGTGCTCAGGTGGAGCCTACATTGCAACTGATACTGTAGAGAAGAGAAAAGATCAATTTCAGCCTAGAAGTGAAGCGCCACACTGCACAAAAAGAACTGAGAATGAGCAGAGTTTGAAGGGAAACGGAGTTCCTGATTGATAAATTCTGCCACTTTTAACAATCTGGCAAAAAAACTGATCTTATTTCGAGCCTGAGAATTTTCTCATGTCTCTGTCTTGAGGTCAAGTCGGCTCCTTGGGGAGACTCCTGAAACAAATATCAGCAAAAGTTTTCAACAGTAGTTGAATGCATGCTGTCAGAGTCTGAAACCCAACAATACAATGTTTTGAGGACTAGATGTCAATCTCTCGGTTTTCCACCGCCAAGACGGAGTATTCTCAACTCACTTCCGTCTTCTTCTATGGATTTTTCTCAGGACAGGATGTAGCTGACACGCTTGTTGGAGTGAGCCACTCCCCAAACATCTTAGTTAGGGAGAAAGGTGAATAGGACAGAACTGAAACACTAGTCAGACATCCCAAAGTGTTCTTATATGCTTCCTCTATTAAAGGGGCCCTCCACTGATTTTAAACTGTTTTGTTTACTTGTCATGAGGAGTAGTAATCGGCTGATTAAAGGAGTTGAATAAAGTTTTTTGTGTTCCAAAGTCTGAAAGAAATGACCCTGCTGATGTTATCAGGCTTGGAAATAGCGACTAAATGTTTTAAACAGAAAAGCTGTATTTCAAACGTTAAGCATGTGCCATGTAGCAGTAGAATCTAATCACTTTTCTTGAATATTTCCATTTAAACTACCTAACAGTATATAAAATAGTTCAAAATGAGGTCCACATTGAGTTTACTTGTAATGAAATGCAAAGTAAAATTGACTTTACCTGCCTTAACCAACCACAACAGTGCTACTTACACATTAATACTGAGAATAATCCAATGATATACTGTAATATATGATAGTCATAGTGGGCATTTTTCTACTTCCCCACTTCCACTTTTGAGTTCTTTTACAGTTGATACTTTAAGACTCAGAGTCATTTTACAGTGTGGTGTTGACAATTTTACTAAAGGATCTGACCACTCCATTTACCATTTAAAGACACTATTCAGTTTGATTATGGGCAGTGTAAGAGTTTTGGTTCTTGACCTGTAGAGAATATTTCGGTCTCTGCTGCTTTGATTTTGACCAAATGTCTCTTGTGAGCCCCCTAACTGAATGGAAGTACAATACTATTTTGGTGCGGTACCCCTTGAAGGAGATGGTAGAGGATTTGATTGGCTTGGGGGTACCACAGATAAACAAGCCAATCATTTACAAGGAGTTGTCATGGCAGCGGACAGCAGTCTTTCAAAGTTAAAGATGCATGTGAAATTACATAATCTCATCTGACTCGTGGACCTGGCAGGCCTTAGCATCTCCATAGGAAACACCCATTTCTTTCAAACTTCATCTTGTAATGTTATAAGGCTTTTTGATAAATTACAATTGCAAGACCGGCACGTCCATTATGGTGTGCCATCATAATAAACCTCAAGACTAACCCAAGATACCCTAACAACATCATCAGGGTAATTTTCTCTGATTTTACACAGAAGATATTATATAAGTGTTTTCACAGGCTGAGTAGGACTCCACAAGACACATACATAATAATCATTTTCATTTGTAAAATCTGTGTAGTGCACCTTTAATCTAAGACAAAACAGGAGGGAACAAAATGTCCTTTCTGATTCTCTTTCTTTATTTCCGGAGTCAAATATCATGATTAGATAATAACTCTAAAGGAAGATTGGTGTACAACAGGGCTGAAGAAGCCCCCTCTGATGCTCAGAGTTACACAAACAAACACAAACTCCCACTCCCATGATTCCACAGGGGTGGGTGGCCACGGGGCTGAGAGCTCCTGACCTGCGAGTGAACGTAACGCTGCCTTTCTCCACGGAAGGCCAAGACATATACTTGTTTTGGCTAGCCAGACGTGTGTGAAGCTATCCTAACACATGCATGCACATACACAGTACTCAGACACAACCTCAGTGCTCCAGACAGGCTTGCCCGTGTCTTCTCCCTCCTCTTGTGACTCTCAAAAGGAGACCGCCATCCTCTGAAAAGCCCAGTGTAAATTTATACTGTATTTGTTGGAGCGCCTGTTGCATTTTACTGTTCATTTGTCCTTGTGGCTGAAACAGCATTTGTGTGCACTGCAAAGACGTCAAGTTCAGTCTATCAAGGTGTTATTTTTGGAGGCATCCTCTCGCAGTTGAAACCAGTGTGCGGTGAAATAATATGTGTGAACTGAGGTGCACTGTAATGTCAAGATCATGTTATTAATCAGGTGATGCAGCGAAGATACATTTTTACTCTTTTCTACTTTGAATTTAAATCGGATTTGGAAGTTATTCTTTGTATATTATATTATTATATTATGCACTGCTAAAGGTTTGTGTCGCCCAGTTTAAAAAGTGCATATGTTTAACTCGTGAGGCCATGCCGATAGTTTCTGTTTTGTATACCCAGGTTTTGAGATATTCATGTTTGGTGCTAAAGACGTAACAAAATGACCTCACTGTGAATAGTTCATTGGAACTACTTTCTATCAAATCATACAAACTGTGCATGTACTGTGGATTATAATACACTCTTCTGTAAACAGCTGTTGACTCACTTGTCTGACATATTATCACCTTTATAGTTAGTTATAGTTAGCTTAGTTATGCTAACATGAAGTTATATGTGTCTCTTTATTTGCTATATACTCCACCATTTTCATCAGCTAATGCTAACTTTTTCTGTTTGCTGTTTGGTGCTGGGGAGATCGTGTACAGTGAGTTTATCAGAGCTTCTTTGCTGAAAACACTTGCCTGCTGGGGCTGTGAACGATGTTGCAGAGGGCCGTGAGACTGAACCAAAACAGTAAAGTTGTGGGACGTAAAACCAAAACAATGAGCTAAAAGAAGCAATAAATCAATAGATCTCAGGACTACAGCAGAGTTGGGCAATCATTATATGTGGGTTTGCACCTTGAGCCACCCCTTTCACATTACAAATGTTTATTTGAGCTATTGTTAAAACAAAAAATGGATTAGTGAAACTTTAAATGTGTTTTTGCTGTGAGCAGCACAAACAAAGTTCTATTCGCCTAAATTGTGGAAGCAGAAATCTTGAAAATCCAATCAACAATCTCACTCTCTCACTTTTGACTTGCTCTTCGTCTTCTCAAAAAGGACACGTGGCAGCTCACAAAATATGAAGGAGTTCACTTTTCATTCATGAATAATGTGACCTTTTAATAGACATTAATGGCTTGCATCCCTGTATATGAGTGCATTTGTGTATTCATCACATTTCCATTACAAGGAAACACATCTGGGACTGTGTGGTTATATAGGTACAATGCTGAGACTCTATGAGTGAGTAGTGTGTGGGTGGTTTATGTTTGTGTATGTGCTTATGTTTCAATCTGTGATAGGCCACTGCTGTTTTCACAGGATGAATATGAATGCCACACACCTACTCTTTTCCCACACAAACTCACAGAACATCAGAACATTTTTCTCTGTACATGAATAGTGGTGGAGAACTATAAATGAACATCCAAAATGCCAGCCAATTACTATGGTGTCCCTTTACTCAACCTCTCCATATTAAGCCCTGGTTGTCAAACAGATTGTCTCCGGTGCTCCGAGCAGCCTGCGCTCTGAAACAGTTTTCATTAAGGGAGGATTGCCATGGGCCTTAGGCTGGCGGCTTAATGTAATTTCACAGCTCAGCGTCTGTGCGGCCACTTCAGGGTCCAACCATGGCCACCCACACCTTTACAAGAACCAGCCAGAGGTGCTGAAAGGGTGACAGGCTGCTAGTAAGTTTTAGGAGCTAAAAGGGAGCCCCAAAATGAAATTCCAGTACAGGAAATGACTGCAATAATAACATAACAGCCAGTAAGGCTTTGGAAATAAACATGTACAGAGATAGTCCTCATTTAGTGTTTGTAATGAAGTGTTGAGGAAGGGGAAACTCAGTCAGCAGGGGATGCATTCAGTAATCTGATGTGGAAAGGTTAAAAGAAATCAATTGGGATTCTTGGAGTTATATTATGGAAATTATCAGTGATGTATTTCAAGATTTGGTTTGAACTTCTTCTAAATCTTTTCTTGGCTGTATTTAAAAGGACAGTATTATGTATAGAATATGGCATAAGCCTCATACTGTTGGCCTAAAAACTCAATGTGTGTGCATCTTTGTTGAAGACAATTATATACATAGGATTAGATTAGAAAGATGTTCATCAAGGACAGAACTTTACTTATTTACATTACCAAATAAGTATGATCAAACTTACTGGGTATAAAAGATGCTTATGTGTGGGTATTTTCTTGTCTCAGGTGTGCACACGTGCAGATGTGTACACGTGATTTCACCTCTTGAGTATTCAACCCGAAGGTGTAAGCCAAGCATAAAAAGTCCCTATTAGAAACATGTGGAGAGCATCACACGTCAATGTGACATCTGGACAAAACTGAGAGTGAGATAGACTAGTGTTTCATTTTCATGTTTTACAACGCTGGAACGAGCTAGAGGGCCTTGACTTCATGGCCTGGAAGGAAGAAGAGGTCCAAAGAGAAATAAAGCCAGGCTGTTGAAAACCTCACATACAGATACAGCACAAACACTAGGTCACACTGAACACAGCCAGATAATCCAACGAGGAGGAAGAAAACATTAAATGCAATTCTTACCTTCCTTCATTTTATAGACATTTCAACTGATTCTGTTTTTCCATATTTCTCTTTCTCTTCCCCATGTGCCCTGTGATTGGGTGTTAAAGGAATCTTTTTTTCTTTCTGAGAGTGAAATGAGAAGATTGATATGAGTCTTGTGTTTGAGCGTTTAATGAATAGTTCGACATGTTGGGGAATATTATGTTATGAGTACATCTTCAGGGTACCCATAGTACACTGCACTTTGCGATTTGAGACACAGCATTAGATAAGAAGATACCATTCTTATGTCTTGTATTGTAAATATGAAGCTACAAACAAGAGATGGTTAACTTAGTTTTAAGGGGGTTATGTGTTGGACTATTTCTTGGTGGGGAGCCGGGAATACATACCTGCAGTATAGTCAGTTAGCCTAGCTTAACATAAATACTGGAAACAGGGAACAGCCATCCTGCCAGCTAGTTAGTTCAAAAACACGCCTGTCAGCCTCCAAAGATCACTGATTAACATATTTTATCTTGTTTGTTTAATCCCAACACAAACACAAATGTGAAAGTGATAGTTTGTTATTTTAGTGGGAGTTGCATGCTGTAGCTGTATTTTCAGGAAAAAACGTTGTTTCCCCCAGCACTTCTTTGTGTTAGCGTGGTTTGCCATATCCAATTGGTGTGGCAGGTATGTTGGTCCCAAACCTGCCAACTTTGCTGTGATGACAAGACTCTGGGATTCTGCATGTTGCTCGGCTAGGAGCTTCAGCAGGGGGGTAGGTCCTTTTTCCTTTTGGACAGAGCCATAGCTGTTAAACATGCCTTAGGTTTTGATGTTAATCAAGGCTAAAAAAGTCCAGCTCTGTACTTAAAGGAACAGTATAACAGTTTTAGAAATATGCTTATTTGTGTTTTCGCCAAGAGTTAGATGAAAAGATCAGTACCACTGTCATATATGTCCATTTAATATGAAGCTAGAGCTAGCAAGTGGTTAGCTTAGCTTATCATAAAGACAGGGGCAAACAGTTATCCTGGATCTGCCCAAGGGTAAATGCATCCTCTAAAGTACCTCTAAAACTCACAAATTAACATGTTATATATTGTATCTCTGTACAAAAACTGGAATGTAAAAACGGTAGGTTGTAGTTTTAGCTGTTTACTCGTTTCCAATCTTGATGCTAAGCTAAACTAACTGGCTGCTAGCTGTAGCTTCCTATTTACTGTACAGACATAAGTGTGGTAACAATCTTCTCATCTCTCTTTCATATCTTTGACATGGCACCTTAGAAACAACCCCCAGCTTTACATGTCAGTTCCTCACATAACCATAAAGCCACACACACAAGAATGTGACTTACATGATGTCAGACAAATAACACCCAAGGCTCTTCTGCCATCTGCTCATAATCCAGAGCACTAACTCATTATATCACTGTTGGAATAAGGTTATTTAAAATAAAAGAACAACATGTACAGGTACATTCTTTTTCTATGTGACAGGATCTTAGTCTTAGCTAAAACAACGGAATATGCAGTAAATGAGTCAAAAATGACAATCAGCCCAACCCTCACATTATGAGTCACGAACAAAAGACGCTCATGCTTATTCAGCGTGTCCACTGAGGTGTGCAGTCTCTTCATTTAATATTTCCATAAGGTTGCATATGAGTGTACGCCAGGCAATCCCTGTAATAAGGAGGTAATGTATTCTGCGCCAATGGCAAAAAGGTACGCTTGAAACATCCCTCACAGGAGCAGCAGTTTTCAACTTGACAGTGGACACATACATAATTAAGCCAACTAAAAAAAATGAATATTTCATCTCAAAGCATTTTCATCTCCAAACATCAAAACACCTCAACGTCTCACATAATGAGCAAGGTAAATTACTTTTATTCACAGAGGGAATACACAACAAGGAATGCTCACTCAAAGGACCTTGCTTAAAAAATATATCAGCTTGAAATGAAGAGGGAGAACTTACACCACTTATTTTTGTTGGTGTCTTCAGGGGAACTGGTTTTAACAAGCAAAAAGAGCCAATTCTTTCCTATGATTGTTTGCCTAACCCTTTTTTTCTAATCTGTAATTGTGTTATTATGTTATAATACAGTGTCAGCCTTAATGCTTTGTAGCCTGATCTGGCTATAACTCATACTGACCTGTAATTCATGACATGTCATCCATGAGTCGCCTGAGGACTTTTGGGTTTACAGATATGTAGGCACATGCCAATGGAGAGGATACATTATTCCATAACCAGTAGTTGAATTTGACTGGTGGGGTCTATGAAAGTGTAGATTTTTGTCCAAATTTCTCCATTACTGTGATGACATAAAGGCTCTCAAATGTCTGAGTTTCCAAAGAATAAGTTGTAAATTATATTGGCTGTGTGGTAGCACCTTCTTTCCCCCTGTACCACACAGCTTGCAAATTACTTTGACCGTCAAACCTGACTCAGACGGACTCCCTGTACACCTTCATAGATGGGAATTAACCTGCCACAGCTTGAAACGCTTTACTGAGCACTGGTCGATACTGTCATTATCCTAAAGCAATTCTTAATTCTATTTGGCCCTAAGCTAAAGATCCTCTTATTGATCACAAAGTCAGGATGCCACAACTATTTTTTTCCATAGTTAAGACCTCTATGTGTTGTTAAAAAAGCTCTTAGCTCATATAGTACAGAGCTCAATATACAGCCACACGTGCTACTGAAGAGTAGAATATAATTTTGAATGTTTAAACATATGTTTCAGAGTGATACCTGAGAGTTTAATCAAGTTTTACAGTCATACGGAACAAAATGCTAGTCAGTGTTTCATCAAGGGTTACAGAAAAAGGCAACTCTCTTTCATATCCTGTTTTGGGAGATGAGAAATATTGATATTACTCGCCGAGCATTATCAGCACGAAACAGAGCCTTTCAGAAAAGCAGTGACAACAACTGTACTGAAGTTCCTGATTACGTGTCTTTGTTCTCAAAGCTTCTGTCACTGCTGCTGTCTTTCAGTATGTGTGTGTGAAAGACACAAACAGAGAGGTGGAAATAGACAGAGAAATCCTAAGTAGCATGAAACTGAATACATCTTTCTCTGTTTCTGTCTGTCTGTCATCCACACACACACAAACACTTACAGGCAGAAAGCATCGCCACCTGCCACAGACTATACACAGAGGCCTGTGACAGTGGTTAACAGAACAGGACATATGTTGCCCCAGGTGACTCAAATTGCAAAACTAACAACACCATGCTTCATTGCACCAAGAACACGGTGTGAAATACCAGCAGAAAGGGCGTATGTGTCAATTTCCATGCATGTCTAAATGTGTGCATTTATGAGTATGCATTTGTGTCATCTTGTCATGTATTGCAATATTTAGTATGGGCTTCATCAGCATTACAAAAGCTGACTGAAGCATAGATTAAGAAAACAACAACAAGAAATATCATTAGCACTCTGAATGTAATATTATTCTTTATTTTATTATTGCAGTAAGAATAATATATTAGTGGGAACATTGCACCAAGAACACAGTCTTAGTGAGAACACCTGGCTGTAGTAGCAGTAGCATTCATAGCAGTAACAGAAGTAATGGTAACCATAGCTGTAGTAGCTGTAGCATTTCCTGAGCCTGGAAGAGGTTTGATTCATACTGTGACCAGGGGTTTTAGATTCATTTATTGGACTTGTTTTGGTGGAAAGCACCTAAGATTACCCAAGTCCTGCTCACAAACTCTACTTAAGTACAATTCTAAGGGAATTTACTTGAGTATTTCAATCATCATGCTACTTTTATTTAAGTGCGTTTCTAAAGAAAATGTTGGACTTTTTAACCCAATAACATTACTTGACAGCTATAGCTTCTAGTCACTTTGCAGATGTTTTGTTTTTGTGAAAGCTGTTTGGAGGTCCCGGGGCAAAACATTTGCTGTTTCCCTATTTGCAATATGCATGCACTCGACTGTACTAATACTATGTGTGCATAAGTTCCTAAAGCTAGTTTTTGACACAAGGTCTCTCCACTAGACAAGGCCATGCCATTAGTAGGAGTTGGCAGGAGTTTTGTCTCTTCTGCCATAGCAGCATTAAATAAAATGTTCCATTTAGTACTATACAGTAGATGGCTGTGTCCCAATTCAGGGGCTGCAGCGTTCGAAGTACGCGGTCTACCTGGTCTACGAAGGCTGCGTCGTTCGTAGGCCGCACAGGCCGCGAAAAGATGGACTGAAATGGGACGGTCTGGTCTACAGAAGATTCACGTCACCAACTGTTCCCGCGCTCACCGCTACGTCACCAACTGCCGCTCCTTTCTCCCGCCATTAACATACAGGACCAAAAGATGGAGCCAGAAGTCGTTTTTGTCTTTTTTTTGTTTCATGAAATCGTTTGGTGTTTGGCTAATGTAACTTCACTTTGAAAATATTTCATTTAAAACCACTAGTGGTGGAATGTAAGAAATAACATTTCATAATATACTGTACAGAAGTACAAATTTGTGGTAGATGTATTTTTACTTGGTACATCAGTGTGATGTTAGTACCTTTTACAAAATTTACTACATATATCTATATATATATAGATATATAGATATATATAGATATATAGATATAGATATATATAGATATAGATAGATATAGATATATAGATATAGATAGTATAGATATATAGTCCTGCTTCTGCTCCGTAACTCTGGACCAATCAAACATCGCTCCTTGGGTCAGCATCCTCCCTCTCTTCACTGCCTGCCGGAGAGCGACACGTCTCTGGAAGGCCGTTTTTTTTTTAATTTTGGCCCACTGTGAATTTGAGTTTTACACCCCTGGCCTAGAGGAACCATACAGTGGGGCAAAAAAGTATTTAGTCAGCCACCAATTGTGCAAGTTCTCCCACTTAAAAGATGAGGTCTCCAATTTTCATCATAGGTATACCTCAACTATGCGAGACAAAATGAGAAAAAGAAATCCAGAAAATCACATTCACGATTTTTAAAGAATTTATTTGCAAATTATGGTGGAAAATAAGTATTTGGTCAATGACAAAAGTTCATCTCAATACTTTATTTAATACTGGTATTTTGGCCCATTCCTCCATGCAGATCTCCTCTAGAGCAGTGATGTTTGGGGCTGTCACTGGGCAACACGGACTTTCAACTCCCTCTAAAGATTTTCTATGGGGTTGAGATCTGGAGACTGGCTAGGCCACTCCAGGACCTTGGAATGCTGTTTACGAAGCCACTCCTTCATTGCCCGGGCAGTGTGTTTGGGATCATTGTCATGCTGAAAGACC
>JAVQJL010012070.1:0-24863 GCA_036024295.1 Nannoperca obscura
CCCACCTCCTTTACCTGTCCACCCACTCTCCGTCCTGCGCTCGCTCGCTCTCTCTCACTCTCACGCTCTCGCTCTCACTCTCGCTGGCGCGGGGTGGTAGGGGTGACGCACGGCCCTGCTGTCAGGGAGAGATAGCAGGCCTGGCTCTAGCTGTGACGTCACCAGGTTATCTCCAAGCTGTCCTTCTGCAGAACTCAGACTTGCTGCACACACACACACACACACACACACACACACACACACACACACACACACACACACACTAGTATTGCTCATAAGCAGCCAAATACTATACTGTCAAGATTATGACGCTTCTGCTTGTACAGTATCTGAGACAAATGCACACACACGCAGTCACGTTTCACACCTCCAGAACCCCAAACCAGTTATCAGTGTGCATGTCTTAGTGCCACACTCTTGCATGCCAATCACACTCTCTACAATCTACATGAAATTATTAACATGCAAGATTTATCCTTTTCTCATGTCTGCAGCCACAGTAAAACGCTCACAGGGTTCCTTGGACTTCAAACAACCACCCATGAACAGATAATCTGTCCTGTTAGTATGTTGCGATCAGACGTACTGCATATGCAAAAAATATGATTTGTCCTTCTTTATTTTACACTATAAAATCTCAGATAATTAATGAGATCTTGAAAACTGAATTTTCCATTAAGGATGTGTGAGATCAACTGAGAAACATTATGGAATCATTATAATAAAAGATATGTTCTTTATTGTCTGTCCTATATATCTTCATGTTTGTTATGATCATTATCATTACAATTATCAAAACATAGAAAGAATACTTCAGACAAATATCAAGCAGTAGTATTAGTATTAGCAGTGTTGGGAAGGTTACTTTTGAAATGTAATAGGTTACAGATTACTAGTTACCCTGTTTAAAAAGTAATAAGTAATGTAACTATTTTGATTACTTCAATAAAGTAATGTAACTTATTACATTTGATTACTTTTTGATTACTTTTCTTTAACAAATGTTTTAAACTGGGCAATAAAGCTGAAAAGTCCTAAAATATACATTTAAACCAGGCATGGTAAACCTCCCAACAGTTCTCTACACAGATTACTGTCTCCCCCAGTGAAGCCTAACATATGCATGTTGTTATTATTATGAAATAAAGTGATATTCTATATAGAATACGCTTTAAACCCACTGATCAACCATGTTAATGTGTGTTTTATATTAAATATAATTTGGAGAAGTCAAATCACATCCAGGCCAAACCACTAGTAATATACTCAGATGTGTCCACTAGGTGGCGCTACGCTTCATTTTGATTTAGTGGAGAAGAAAACAGGGAGAATCTGCCTCGTGCTTCACTAACAGACCAAACTGGCAACAAGTGTCGTTGTGTGCCAGCAAAAAGCACAGCATGTAGCATACTTAGCATCAAATCATTTAGGCTGTTGGTGCCTGTAGAAATGTCACAACATAATGACCTCTCTGAGTCAATATTTAATAAAAACATTAAGTGAATGTTCATGGGCGAACAATCACTATTCAAGGAGGACCACTGTGAGCTTCTAAGAGTTTCTATCCAGGCGTTTATAAATGGAGGTGCGGCTCTGCTAAAGGCGTCTGTTAGCTAGCTACTAGCAACTAGCTAGCAATAAATCTGTCATTAATGGAGATTAAACCTAAATGTGCAGCTACTAGACGCACAGCGAGCTAAATATAGAGCTACATTACGATGTGAGACGAGAGGTCGGCCTAGGATACTTTATTTTGTGACTGACTGCGGTCACAGGAACTGACCTGTAGATGTTTCCTCAGGTTTGACATCGAGCATTTGTACAAACAAACGTTACACTGTACAGTAATGTTAGAGCCTGTTTCTGTTTTCATCAGGAAAGTATTTTTGAATCACTGAACTTTAAGTCGTTGCTGTTGAGATAAATGAATAGAATGAATAATAATTTTACCGAAATAATATATTTGGATGTAACCCGTTTGTAATCACCGCCATTTTGAAGAGTAACTGTAATTTAATTACATATTTTTCTTAGGAACTTTAACGGATTACAATTACATTTATTTTGTAATTAAATTACGTAACGCCGTTACATGTAACTAGTTACTCCCCAACACTGAGTATTAGATATGGTATATATATTCATAATCCAAAATAGAACAGGGCTGCAACTAACAATTGTTACTGTGAACACTGAATACAAATAATCAACAATCAATCATTGGAAAATTACAAAAAAACTATGATAGTGAAAACGACAGCAATAAACTGGAAAACCAAATGCAGTATGTGATGCCATTGTGACATTATAGAATACATGACGAGCTGCCATGTGAGGCCCTGCTCCAGGCCTCACATGGCAGATAACCAGTGAGCTCCGTTGCTGCACCATCTCCTCCAGTAATGAGAGGAGAGCTGTGCTGAGCTGTGTTTTTACAGGTGGGCGATGGACCTAGACTGTCCACGATGGATGGATAGGGTGGTACCAACCTCAGGACAGCTGTTTCATCAAGACACTCAGCTTGTAATTAGGTTCTCTGTGTACTGGATATTAATGAACATATCAATTTATAATTGTTCTTTGCCATTTGTGTCTTCTTTTGGTTCCTTTTTGGTTTATTTTTTATGCTTGTTTCTGTTTCTCTGTTTATGTGATTTTTCAGGTTCTGTTGCCAAATGTGAAATAAAAAAACAACACCTCTAAAAGTAATGGCTGTATGAGGGTTAAAGTAGGTGAAAATCGTTTTATTCATTAGACGTCCTCTTGGGGTTCAGTCCCTAATATGCCTTGCTTCTAATACAAAGGTAAGCTTTGTTCTTGTTCTTTGTAAATGTGACAGCATTTATCCCTGAGGTGCTTTCAAAAGTACGCCAGCTCCACAGAGAGCTCCACAGGAAGAGACAGCCTCTTCTTTTTTTTAAATCACATTTCTAATGCCTGATTTCACATTTACAGTCAATCTGAGAGTAAACCCCAACCGAGTACCAAACTGATTGGAACCTTTACTCACAGAGCAGAAAAAAAGCCACTCTCTCAGTATTCCTTTGAAGTGGAAAATCAGGCAATGGTGAAGTTCATTGGGTTTGGGTGGGATTCACATGAATAAAATTGGACGGCACGCTTTTTTCCATTTCATTGAATTCAGATCAGAAAATGACGCCAACTCTTAGATGTGTCGCAGAATTTGGCATCGCCTGTGATGGCAGAGACAGCTGTATCCAACAGCCCCCACCTCCATTAGAACTAGAAAACTCAACCACCCACAACGTTCCTGCGTTTTTGATCATCCTGTCCTTTGTTATAATTTATGGATCCCTCCCTTTCATCTGATTCATACTCTGCTGCTTTCTTTGAAAATAGTAAAGAATGTTCCAAATTTCATATTGTTGTGCTCATATTGCATACAATTGTTCTCAGGATACATTGTCATCATCATCCTGTCCAGCACTTGGCTGAAAGGGATCTGTAGTCTTTGCAGAATTGGGACAGCCAGACACGGGCAGATGTTCGCAGTGGTGTCTGGGTGTGGTCAGGGATTATATTCCAGGACAATAGAAACCGCAGGACAGGCTTCCCCAAAGTAATGACGCTGAGTATGAGCCGCTGCGTTTGCCTGTGTGTTCACTAGCTTACATCAGCCAGCCATGATGCAACACGACAAAGCAGAAGAGGCTCACAGTAGACATTGCAATGTTACAGAATGGCTCTTTGAACACGAACTGTGTGAGAGAGCACCTTGTGACATTTGCAGCTTATCAGGAGAACTAGGATCAGAGTTTTCTTTGTATGCTGGGACACAGAGCTCGTAGAACTCTGACCATTCGATCACAGTCTCTCTCTCTTCACTCTCTTATCATACTGACCCATACTGACTCATACTGATACTTAAACGGTACTTAAAATGGTACTGGATGCTATGTGTCCAATGTAGGTTTTCTTTTTTTCATTTTGAATTTAAAATCATTAACCTAAATTTGCGGAAGTACTTAACTTCATAACTAGACAGGGTGACGTTCATAGGCCAAGATTCTTTATAAAAGGAACGTTTTACCTTTTGGGAAATGAGAAGATCTAAAACTAATTTATTAAGTTATATCTTGTTTGTTTAAACTATACAAAAACTGAAGTGTATAAACACCATAAACAAAAAAACACAACTTAACATTAAGATATGCGGCAAAATGAATCAGTCATTATTTGACACATTTTTAGACAAGCTTTCCATCCACTGGCCAAGTTGGAATGGTTACAATACATTGTCAGGATGGCCGAGCGGTCTAAGGCGCTGCGTTCAGGTCGCAGTCTCCTCTGGAGGCGTGGGTTCAAATCCCACTTCTGACATTAACTTTACTTTCTGTAAACATACATATCACCTCATGCCCTGTGTATTCACATTCATATTTATGTTTTTCACTGTTTATGCACTTCTGGTTAGATGCTATCTGCATTTCGGTGCCATGTACCTGTTACATGTGCAATGACAATAAAGTTGAATCTTATCTAATCTTATCTAATCTAATCTAATCTAATCTAATCAGACTGTATACACCTGTGGCCCACTTTTCTTTCAATATGCAACATGCCTTGGTGTGTCATAATGTTCTGGATGTACTGACTTCTTTGTCAGTGCACCAGTCCACATCATTGCACCAATGTTGATTTATTGCGACCTAAAAGTAATTCAGAAACATAAACAATTCTTCAATTCAACAATGTATGAGTGTGACAACTGACAAGAGTTAACAGTGACCTGAGTGACAGAGAATGGATGGGAGGATGGGTCACCTGAGACTGGCAACAGTCACTTCAGATTACGTTAGAGCTCCCACCATCATAATACATTCACCATCTTCTTAAAGGGAACACATGTAAAGACGTGGCAGTGAAAATAGATTTATGGAAGCAGATGACGAAGACTCGTTCTTACATTTTTTTTTATGCTTCACCTTAAGATTCAAACCACACGTGGTTCGGGATGAATGGTTTCAGGATGGATTCAAGACTTTCCACATAATTAGATGCCAATCCAAATAATAACTAAAGTATAACTATCCAAATAGAAAGTGCTCAGGTTTAGTCCTAGGAGATACATTTTATAAATGTATATAATTTGATTGTCCTGTCACATCTAGTAATATGCAGTGAACCTTATTGAAAGATAATTTGGATTCTGGCAATGAATTGTGAGATATATAAAAAGCACATTATTGCACACAGTCATACATAACAGCTATAGGGCCATGGTTAATGTTGATCCCTGCATGATCCTGAGTTCTTTACTGTCTGGCTAACATGATTGAGATAGAATAATGTAAACATGGCGTCATATTTCTGGACCTTCTCTTAGTAAATGCTCCAAACATGACATAGCACCAGGCAACACAAACATCTCTTGGCATAGAGTTGACAATGTGTGGTTCCTCTCTTTTTGGTATCTCACTCACTCCTGTAGGCCTGACAGTGTGATTCATAGCTCGTCTGATTATAAGTCAAAAGAAAGAGAGGGACAGCGAACCCAATCCCTCTGTGGCCTCAGATGTGCTAGCGAGCCTTTAGTTCTCTGCTTCACGGTCATAAGTGAGAAATGAGCGATCTAAAAAAGGCACTTTGTCTCTCGAGCTCCTAGCTGTTAACCTGGCAGACGGATATGAGAGTGAAACTTTGGTTCTTCACTGTGATCAGAGGCGTCACAGGAGATATAGACAGTGCTAGAGCTGGGAAACAATCTCTTCATTCTAGACATCAAAAGAACGTACTGTCTGCAAATTTAACAACTCTAAAGGGGACAGGAAAGAGATTAGTGTGGAGCTTAAAATGGGAGACAGATAATCGTGTCCTCGGTTTGCTTTGGCAAGATGCTTTCCTTACTGAGCCAGAGAAATCAAACAAGTCAATGAACTATTGAGAAGAGATAGCCCCCCGAAACCAGTTTCATCAATCACCCTTCATTGATGACTTTACCTCTCACTGATTACTATAGTTAATCCATTCAATTAAAGTTGTTTCCCAGTTCACTTCATTATGACAGATAGATGATAAAACTTCAAAACATGTCCAAACGTCATGTTCTGACAACAAGCCGTTATTCTGTGTTGTGTATCTGGGGAAGGATTCATTTGGCCAGTTGAAGAAAGATGACTATCTAGAGTGGAAATGTCTCTGTGCTTACATCTGCTGTCTTATGTCTAAGGAATTAGGTCTTTTATTTTGTTTATTACAGAGTGATACTATACAATAGAGATTTAAACTACTGTATGGTTGATTCATGAGCTTCTATCAACGGTTAAGGATTTACTAAAGGCAAAGGTTTTTATATCTATTCCAAATGGCCACACTTGAGGCCATAACAAAAAGCCTGCTGTCATAGAGAGGGAATTGTACAAATGGGGATAAGGGCCAATACTTCTGGACAAACTTGCGTGTGCACCCTCAAACCACCGCAACTGCGTAATTGGGGCTGGCGCGGGAACCCAGCGTGTGCTTTAAATTTGAAACATCAGTCTGCGGTCGTCCCAACTGTTGATGACTGACTCGTTGTTCTGCGAAACCCCCGTCCTTTCACTTTCTTTTCCTCCTCCTTCCAAAACACACCAGTAGCCAGAGAGCTGATGTATATTTCATGACGAGAAGAATGAGGAAGCAAATAGAAAACAACACGTGTTGTGCAATGGCTTCCTGTGAAAAACCTCACATGCAGCTTTTAACAATAACTTCTTCCACAGTGGCCTTCGTTGGGGTTGCTGCAGATGTGCATTCCTCCACAGCTCCTGTTACAATGTCAGAAATTAATTCTGCCTCAAAATTACAAAGATTGTCAAAGACGGGCCTGCCTCAAATTACGACAACGGAAATGTGTGTGGAGTGGGTTCGGGACGCTGGTAGATAATCCGACAAGCACTTTGTGTGGAGCATACCGATGCCTTATCATCCACACCTGCTTCTGTTAAGTAAAAATGTCTCCAAAATGTCAACTGCTCAAAGCCTGAAAAAACACTTACTGAGGTGCAAATAAAGGTGAAACGACATTTATGCCAGGTGCAAGCCCATTTGTTTTTTGCGCTTGCATTTACAAACTTCATGTTTGTAATTTCATGAAGTGTGGGTGGAGTGTGACAGCTTGATCTGTTGTCTCTTGTCAGTATAACACAGACCCTGTTCTCGGCCGACATTTTGACTTGTCAAAGCAGGAAAAGCACAGGTGTAAGTAATAACATTAATGATGGCTCCATTCCATTAAGTGTCCCATTAAGCCATGTCAGTGAGTGAGCGTACATGATTTCAGAGCCCTGGAACTGGCCCTGCTAAATGTGCATTTCCAGCTTTGACAAGTCAAAATGTCTGCTGTGAAAAGGGTCTATTGTTGTATTGTAGATCATTCTCCTGCAGCCATGGATTGTAATCGCAATATTTATGTAACCACACAGTTATGTTGGTGTCTTTTGCATGTTAAATATATTGTATTTTTATAGTGTAGGTACCACCTCTGTAGACATGAACAATTTTAACTAAAAGTTCATATTCTGTGACATTATTTGTAATCAGAAGTAGTTAATTGTGAGTAGATTATAAGACATTCATCAGTTAGTTAGCACCAAGGTCTATAAATGGATTTGAACATCTTGACCTTGGAAATAGTGGTTTGATTTTATAAAAAACGAACCTCTCAGTTAGTTCATCCACTCTTAAGGACTGTGGGATTTGGTTGAAAGCTCCAGAAAAGTGGACCTTGAGATAAATGTTTCATTTTTTCTTTATAAATGGAGGTTGACTGAGTAATTTAAACAAATCTGTGATTACTAATTAAGATTTCACGCAAAACTTTATGCAGTGTTTTTAATCCTGGTTTTGTTTACTTGAAATTCTACACTTTCATGGGCTGCCACCCTTCAGGTTATCCAATAATCAGGCAGATAATCTCCTGGTGTTGTCAAAATGACGGTAGAAGGTCAAACCCAGAGGTGGCTGTGATAGATTACTGAGACGCCCTCTGCACTGTTTATCACCTTTTTACTGCCTGCATCTATCAGGCTCACAGTAGTTAAATACTGAAGATAAAAGCATATAGTGCAAGACCCACATAAAAACAGCCACTCGGCTGATTTATTACGTTGTCGTTCTCAGGGCCACAGTGCGACATGCCATGTATGCAGTGTTGTGTTTCCACTGACATCTCTACCCACTGTGCCTCCTGGCAATAATTGTCACCTCCATAATGGCTTTGTTTTTCGGCTTTGATGCGTTTTCTCATGTTGGTGAAATGCGGAGCTACTTGGAACACAGTGTTCTTTAGGTGGTTGGCTGATGTCGCACTAAATGGCCAGCCAGTGGCACATGTTGCCGCACAGTCGACGGTGGTCATCCTGCTTTTTATTCACTCTTTGAAATTCAAAGGGTTTCTCGATTTAATATAATTTGAGGATACACGTCTCCTGTGTCCTGCCCGTGGTTAATCTGAAGCTGACACTACAGTGGTTGTTTAAAATGTGTTGCTTGCAGTTCTTCTGTGGTGTCTCGTCAGGCGTCTGTTAAGTTGAAATAATTTGGTCAAGTGTTGTCTTGTGTTCCTGTCTTGTCATTTTCTGTTTTATTTTGTATTCACGTCTCCCACTCGTTTCCGGCCCCGTAACTTTCTGTCCTCATGTGTTTCTCACCAGTCTGATTGTCTTCACCTTCCCTGATTGTTTGCACCTGTGCCCCATTACCCTGTGTGTTGTCTGCGTCTCCCCCTGTCCCGTGTCACTTTGTCATGTTTTGTCAGTGAACACGCCAGCCATTCCTTGCGCCAAGAGAAACATCCAGAGTATCAGTGAGATCTTTATTAAGTTATTCCTCGATTCTACGTTTTGACCTTTTTGGATACCATGGAAGTGTATTTTTGTTGGACGTTTTGACCTCCACGACATGCGTGATTTTCAGTTTGCCTTTCATTAAAGAGTTTTTTGTTACACAAGCCTGCATCCGAGTCCTGCTTTCGTCCTGTGATCCAGCCTTCTCTCTGTTTGATTGACATTTAGAGATAGCGGAGGCTGACGGAAAGGGTCTATTTGCTCACAGCAATGCAGGAGGCTGTGGGGAGCCGAGAGAAAGAGAGGGGGAAAGAGAGTTAGTGAGAAAATGGGAGAGCAGAGCATCCTGGACGACGATAACCTTAAGTCCTTTTTGATGACACATATATGACTGGGTTGATTATGGTGACAGCAGCCTTTGCTCATCTCAGTCTAGCCTCTGCATCACATTCCTATGATGAAGACACTGGAAAGGAAAAACAGTCTTTGTTGTTTGCTTTGGGAGCAATGCCTCTGTATCTATGCCTTTGCTGTGTCTCGCTATTGAAGAGGGATTTCTTAATAGCAGAAAGAAAGATCTGCTTTTGAAAATATCAAATGAAAGTTTTGATATTCTTTTTTAAAAACATCATAAACAGGTTGAGTCCTTTATTTTGCAGACCAGTAAAAATTCCAGGGATAAAAAACATTTTGAAAAGTAGAAGGAGCATTTAGTAAAGGGAGCATTAGAATTGCGTAAGCATCGTTGTACAGTTACAGGGCTGAAGCAGTATATAAAACCTTTGCTCCACATTGTTTATCTTTAAGGTTATCAATATTACTTGCAGTGGCTTTTGTTACTGAGTAGAGGGGAAGCAGCTCTCCGATCATTTTCTGAAGAGAAAATAATATTCTTTTGAAAACTGACTGTGTTAATCTCTGAGAGGAGAATTACCAAACAACAACTTTATTTATGGCAGTCCGAGAGGAAGTGTGCAGTCTGACTGGAGATAACTTTACCCGGCTGTTGATAGAGAGTCTGAGAAAAAGTGCTCTATGAACTCTGTGAAAGTTTTATGGCACTATAGTGAACTATTAAGACCCGCTGTCATTACATTTTTTCTGAAATGTTTCACGTATTTGATGAATTTCTATCAATAACTATCTACTGTGATCAGCGTGGGCTATTGATCTTTTATAAATGCTGCCGTATATGTTGTCCACATATTGAATACCAAGGCCTTAGTTAATGAATGGCTCCAGTTTGTGTTATTGGTTACATGTTGGATGAAACCGACGATGATTTAATGTAATATTCCCTCTGTCTGAGGGCTTGGACGTCCGTTTTCTGAAGACATGTCCCTGTGTGGTCGAGTGTCTGTTCCTCTGATGCTGCTCAGTGCTCCATGACCAGAAAGTTCTGCATGTGTGATCATGTGTCTTTATTGTTGTGAATATTTATGTGCATTTTGTCTTATTTAATTTTTTATTTGACCAACATTTTAACCAGGAATGTCTCTTGAGATTGAAATCCTGGCCAAACTGGCAACATAGCACGTTACACGGACCAACATTCACAGAGGGAAGAAAAGTAAGAAAAGACGGAAAAACAATAAAAGGCATTATAAGACTCTACCGGGGTCATGCATATATACGTATATATTGCATACACTAATGTGTGCGTGCATAAGACTGTTTGTGCATGCATGTATGTCTCAGTTTTAAGAGCTTCTTCACAGCCACTGGCATTTTTACATTGCATCGTGCTCTTATTTGATCTCTTGCATGAGATCATCAAGGAAACATAGTAAGCAAGGCTGTTGTTTATGCCTTTTACATTTAGTGGAATATGATTCTTGCATGCATTTTCATTTCCATCTTCTTGCTCTTCTTGCATTCAGGACATACAGTACATGCAGTAGACAGCACCAGAGCTGGTATATGATTAGAATCTTCCAGCGTGACCACAACCACCGCCGCCGTCACCGCCGCTGCCACAGTCCTTCTAAGAAATAGATCACCTCTAAATTTATGTTATGTAACCTTTAAACAACTGCAGACTTCTCTCTCTGCTCTTTTCTTGAGAGACACGGGACCACAAGCGTGCCTGGAGGCCAGATGCAGATGATGGTCTGTCAGTTTGCGGACCCATGGTCAGGCCATCATGATGACATTAACACTCCAAGAATGTCTGTAGCACTCACTCTCAACCATCTTTCCACCCTCAGCTCGAGCAGTGTAGGCTATTTCTCCCCTGCAGAATGTGGATTGTTATGAGGGATTGCTTGTACAGTATGCGTGTTAAACCGCAGTGCTCGCACTTTTAGGTAAGCCTTTCTTTTCTTTGTGGTGTATGAAACTCCTCAAATTCTTTATATATCACGATATATAGTACAGGCATTATTTCAAATAAAGCTTTAGGGTGAGTGCTAAAAGCCCAAAATGAGAGAACATTTATTAAATTCCTTTAGTCACCAATCCATTTTGATTCAGGGTGTAAGCATCTACTGAATTATGAGTGATGTGGTGGCAACAGCAAACTATCAGCCAGCGATGCCGTGCAGCATCGGGGGGAGTAAGTGAGGACAGATGAAAAGAGATTTTTCACGCATCACAGAAGTCCCTCTGGATCCGCTCATGACATGCACAAGAGCTTCAAATACTTTGATGGGATCAAGCTCACTTCAAGTGGCTCAATCTCACCACCTGATTCCCGTCCTCTTCCTCCTCCTCTTTCTTTCTCTCACTGACCTTTTTTGTGATAGCCGCCCTTATGACGAGGATTTCATGAAAGAAATATTTAGACAGATCACAAGCTTGAGCCCGTGCTTTGAAGCCCACGATGGTGGTGTTGACAGCAGCTACTGGAGCGCCTAATTAGGCTTCGGGGACTGCACCTCTGTGAGGGCTTCTCTGATGCAACTTTGGAAGGACCCCAGATAATGCCACAACACAGTAGCTTAACACTGTGAAGATAAAGCTTGCAAAATAACGGATTAGTGTTTACGCTGTGACACATTTATCTGCAGCATAGATTTACATTCAGGATGTAATTGCTGAGCGCTTTGGAGAATGGCAGAGAGAAGTTGTTAAGTTGTTATTACACTGATCTGAAACTTTGAGGTTAGCAGGGGTGCGGGAACTGGACCTGGCGTAACACTCATGTTTGATGTACAGCCTGCTGAACATAAATCTTGGCCCTGAGTTCCGTTCTGATAAAATATCCGAGGCAGGAAAGTGGAATGGCTGTCGCCTGTAAAGCCAGCTTCCTGTATGGAGCCTCGCTCTGCGGGGCCTGTATGAATTAAACATGGACTGGGGCCATTATAAATGACAGGGTCAGAACAGCCAAATAGGGATGTTGGAAAAACAATGCGACCAACAGAATCTATCATCTCTGCCAGCTCAGTGAAACTTTGTCAACTAAGGCCTAGTCAGCAACTATAAAACTACAGATCCAATGAACGCTCTAATACTGAAATGAACAGAGCCTCATTCAAATGAGTATGACATTAATGGCTGGAGAGGAGTGCAGTAATGTTGGTTGTGTACTGTGGTATTGCTGTTGGTATGTTACAGTACAGTAGATCTTTGACAGGCTGTTTTTCATGTACCAAAAACCTTGTAGGTCATCTACTTCAGGGTTTGATAATACAGTTTAGGAGACAATTTTGAGGTTAAATACAAAGGTTAGTGTTAAACTTAAATTTGACTCTTTCGATTTTTACAATTAGTCTCAATGTTTTTTTTCTGGAGTTATAACTAGCAATTAAAAAATAATTCAAGTTAATCTCCACATTATTTTCCCAATTTATCAACTGATAATTTGGTAAATAAAATGTCAGAAAATATTGAACAACACCCATCACAATTTCCCAGAGCCCAGGCTGACATCTTCAAATGTTTTGTTTAGTCCAACAGTCCATAACTCAAATATATATTAAATTTACCATCATAGTACTACAACAGGAAATGTTCCCATTGATTAAGCTAACTAATCTAAGCTAATTTAACAATTATCAAAACTGTTGCTGATCCCCCCCCCCCCCCGACCGATTCAGCTCTGATATTTTATTTTATAGAGAGTTGAAACAATTAGTCGATTCATCTGTTTTTATTATTATTTTAACCAAAAATGCTAAACACTCTCTGTTTTCAGCTACTCAAATGTGAGGATTTGCAACTTTACTTTATGAGTAAAGTAAGTAAAGTAAGTAAATTGAATATATTTGGCCTTCACACTGATGGTTGGATAAAACAAGAATTCGAAGACTTACCATCACATTACTGTACAACTTGTGTTTTGGGAAATTATAGTGTCATTTATCATTATTTTCTGCCATGTGTTTGATAAAGGGTTTGAAAGATTGATAAAAAAAATTATGAAACAATGAAATCATTATGAATTCACAATCATTAGTTTCTGCCCTAATCTTCACATGTTTAGGTCAAGCCTAACTTATTATGTCCAAGGTGTTTGTAGTATCTGTGGACAGTTCTCTGGCCTCCTCTTAACCTTAAAAATGATTTGCATTTGAGAATTTAATGGATTTTCAAACAAAGCCACGCTGGCATTTCCTGACATCATTAACTTGCCACTAGCAAGACCTCTCTTAACTGCAGGCATCTTGTTTTCACCCAGCCAGAAGTGTGGAGAAGAAAAATAACAGCGTATAGAGAAGTTTACTGTGTAGTGATCGAAAAAGAAAAATCAGATTATGATTGTTGAATCCGCTTTACAGCATTAATCACCACTGGTGTCGTTGTTACAGCAGACTTAAATGCACCGTGGTGCTGTTTCCTCTCTGGTTTGACATATTTGTCCAGCCTCTCCACTTTTGATTAGGATGAAACTGGGTACCAAGACTCTGGCAGCTCCAAATCTCTCACTGGATAAAAGTTGGACTCCCTGTTTATTTCATATGCCTGAGCTTTGTTATCTGGACCAGGAACTGACACATTGATGAAGTGGACCCTTGAAAAACAGTGGAACTTGACCAAAACGCATCTGTCTCTCTCTCATCGTGAAAATAAACCTTAGAAGTATATAATTAACACGCAGACCGGGGTGATCCTTACTGAGCTTGACTGAGCAGTAAACAGTGCTGCTTTTGTTTAATTTTGAGACATTTAACAAATTACGAGGAGGGAAAATCCTTTATAAGATTCCACATACCAGTGTTGTTACGATGTTCTTCATACATGAACAGCCGAGTTAGCTTGATTTGATTGTTGATAAATGTACATGGTAATGGATCTGAAATTGGTTCAAGATATAATTCATGCTTTTATTAGAGCAAGAAGACCTTAACCTGCAAAAGCATAAAGCGATTCAAAGTTAAATGGATCATGAACAAGCATTTAAATATTTACACCATCCTTTAACCCACCAATAGATTGAATATAATTGAATCGGTTACTGAGATATCACCAAGATGTACTTTCTACAAGAAAAAGGCACATGCATGGGGATATATTTAAAAAGTCAACAGAATTGAACACTGAGAAATTCAATAGTTTCAATCAATTTAGTTACGGCAAAAAATATAAAGATCAAGATTATAAGATTGTAAGATTATGACTTATATACAAAAACAACATGAAATATAATTGTATTAAGAGTATACATTGCTACATTATTTTTATTTAATAATATTAACTATGTTTAGGGCAAATTCATGAATAGTAGGGTATATTAGAAAAAGCAAGTTAGATTGTAGTTAGATAGATCTTGTTTTGATTTGCAGTTTTATGATTCAGAGTTTAGATGTTTTAGATAAGATAAGTCCCTGAGGTTTTTATTAACTCTTACACAGCTGCAATAAAAAGGTGCTGCCTCTGCAAGATATGGAATTGTGCAATCCTGCTCCTCTTTACATTACCTTTATTTCAAAATAAGAGCATGCAGTTGCCCAAGCAAACTTGATCCAAGATTAACAAATCGATTCTCCCCTTGCGTTTGAAAGACCAAGTTAACCAGATAATTATTAAAATATATTTTAGCACTCTAGTAGCATAATAGTCAAGCACAGTACAGTGTGTGAGTGTCAATGTTTTTGTTCATTTATTTTCCTAAGTTTAACAACATGGAGCTGGTCAGGTAGTTGCGTCTCAGCGTGTAACTAGCTTTGCAATAATACATCTTTAAGTCTAGTGAGAAGCATAACCGTTCATTTTAAATACAGTTTATACAGTACATGCATACATGTTGGCATTTCTTCTGAGAGGTCAAAGGTCAGGGTCAGGCATGCTGCGGTTTGTCAGGGGCAGTTAGGGGGACAGAGCTGACAGTATAAAGCTCTGAGTTGTGTGAATATTATCCTTTTTGATATCATAATCCACTAACAACAAAGATCTAAGTTGTAAGATGCTCATTGCAAACCGAGCTAGTCCTTTTCATCCCTTCACATTATCTTCTCCACTTTCACGTCGGGCCATTTTCCAGCCATAAATCTGGTCTCTTACAAAATGCACTAAAAAACATTTAATTGTACATTGCTAACCAAACAGATTCCTTTGTTGAGAACGGCACAGCCAAAGAAGCCAGATGGAAAGTTTCCCTTCAGGATTTGGAACCTTAAGACAGAGGAGCAGACAGGAGAAACACTGGTGGTGTAACAGGGTGGCAGGGTAGCCTCCGCAAACTCAATCTTCAAGGATTTGATTTATACTAACCCAAATGCAGGATCACTCACACAAATTACAGTATTCACAAAGCTCATAGAAATACAAATAATTTAAAATTCTTTTGAACTTTTAGATCCAAATGATTCAATTTTGGATCATTTGGGCTGATAATGAAACTATATGAAGACATCTACAAAGTGTACATATAAGTGCAATCTCAAACTGTCTTATTTCTCATATTTCTTATATACACTATTCCTACCCTTATTTTCTGCCTTAAAAAGTTTTATACGTGTATCACACTGTGGGTGTCCTGTAGTGTTAGTATGACTGTATCTCTCACATTCTTCCTTGTCAGATAGTCTATCGTCTAGTGTGGTCTGAAAGGTAAACAGGACCCAGGGGGTCTGGGAGCTCCAGCCTGCATTCACTCCTCAGTGTCAGAGTCAAGTGTTGGCTAATGGAGCCTGTCAAAATCCCTGTAGCCTAAAACCACCTGCCTTGAGAGGCCTTGTGTCACTATACTTATACCCACCAGCCCTGCAGCTAGACTCAATACAGTGCTGTCACACTTGATTTATACACTTAAGTGGAGAGAAATAAATGCTACAATTAATCTTAATTAAGCCTTGGTAATCCTGACAGAATTCTATTAGCTGTGACTTGTGTGACCTCTGAATTGAAAATCCCTCTGTGTTGACTTGGTCAATGTGGTTACAGGCCTGCTATCATTTAGATTTGAGATGCTTCTGCTATCAGTGTTTTTTTCAATATATTTGACATTCAGTAATTATCTGATTGTTGTTTATCATTATTATTGAGTGCTTTAGTGGTTTGGATAGATGGGTCTGGGAAATATAACTTTAAAGGATCCAAATGCAATGTACCCTATTCCGGACTGTGTGCATACACCCCCCATCTACACATGAAAATGTAACTTTAACTAAAAGTAACTATTTGAACAAAATACAGATCCAAACTGACGACTGGCTCTGGTTTCTTTATGATTAGAATATTTACCAATATTTACCAAGTGTTCTCAAGGCCAAGAATGACTCAAAAAGTCATTTTAAAAATGTGGACTTCAAAGATAATGGAAGAAAGAGTCAACGAATTTGAGTAGCTTAACTGAACTATATCAGCCAATGTTACTGCAGGGAAGGTCCATTATACCGCAGTGTATATATCAGCCTCTTTACTTTGTATATTGTATGTATTGTAACTATGAAAATTAACCGTTGAGTCTGCTTAAAGAGACCTGACCACTATCCTTCTCAAGACATATCCCCTGGTGTTCACACATGCAGTGTTCATTCATGCTGTGGACACACTGCTGGTTGGCTGACTGAACCTGGCTCTCTCAACTCACCAGCAGCTGTTGGGCGAGCTGGAGAGCCACAGCGAGTGCAGGAAAGTAGCTGATGCATGCTCAAAAAGTCTTGTATCTGTAGCTGCTGAGTTTCTCCTTCCCTGTAATAGTTAGATATATTTTATTTTATTCAGCCTGTATGAATACAGGCTTTGTTAGCTGAGCATTTATTCTATTTTACAGCACTGTCCTGGTTTCAGATACACTGTAGGATTAAAGTAACACTAAACAATCAGACTGCAGGCCCAGTTATAGTAGTTTAAAGTAAGTATAAAGTGATTATTTTAGATTATTATTTTATAGTATTACAGTATAGTATATTAATATTTAGTTGCAAAAAACTATCCATGTTTTGATTTTAGGTGGCTTTGCAGATTGCTCCATGACATCAGTGTGCTTACAGTTGCTTAAAAGCAGTCTTTCCTACTTTTAGTATGGGCTCCTGAAGCATCAGCCAACTGGAGCGAGTTAAGTATGGACCAGAGTTCCAAAAAGGAGATGTAAGATGGCAATTTTCCGACTGGGGCTTTTTAGATAAATAAATACAAGTGGTTATTACGTCGCTCAGTCAGGAAAGACCAACCAACCTTATCATATAAAATGCAGTGGTGAGTGTTGCAATTATCTCCAGTAATGAACCTGACAGCAGATCTCAGGGCCTAAATGTGGAGACAGCATTTTGTCTATAAAATAACATCTGCATAATACAGGGTTGAGAATAATCCCCTTCCTACACCTCCGAGGGAAGGTGCTCCTGTTTCTTTATATAAAGGCTAACGTTTAGCAGCAATTTAGCAACAAACTTTTTTGTATTAAAAAGTAAACTTCTCATCAACCCAGCCTATATTTTGAAACCCTTTTGATTAAAATGTCTTGCTTTTGCACCTTGGGCATTAATTACCATCACATTACTGTAAGTACACTGTATACAAACTGTATATATGTACATGTCAGCATTTCAGTGAGGTCAAAGGTCGGGTTCAGCCATGCTTTAGTGTCTCTGAAGCAGTAAGGGGGGCAGGGCTGACTGTTCAAAGCACGAACAAGGTTTAGCTGCCCATTAAAAATGTTTTGCAAATACAATCTTTTTGAAATCACAATCCATACATGGATATACAGATACTATACTATATGTATTCTATATCTCTAGATATGGAGAAATGCATGAATGTTGTTTTATTTGCATTTATTACCAATTTAAGACTAATAAGAGCAACCTGCAGTGCATTAAAGGAAAGTATACTTTCACAGTGGCTAATTATACAAAGGAGCAGAACAATATTGAATAGTAACATCTGTATAAAGATGTGTGTCCTTTAACATTTCTCTGAATAGATATTTTACAACGCTACAGGGCTGTAAACAGGACAGGAATGAGCACTTTTGAATTTACAACCCACATACTGTATTGACTCTAAACACTATATGTTACAAAACAGGAACAGGCTCTGTTTCATGTGTGCTATACTGCAATTTACGCAATTACTGAGAACAAGGGGGGAACACTTTATTTTACAGTCTGCATATGTAGCTTGTAAATATCCTAAGCAACATTATCCAGTGACCAATTATGATGCAATTTGTGATTTTCCCCATAATTATGTTAATGTACCACATGATTAATGTCTTAATCCCATGTAAATATGAAAGTATTGCCTGTTCCAAGACATCTTGTGTTGTTCCCATGTAGGGTGTTATGTAATCCATTAGCAATCCATTGCACTCGCACTGTGCTCTTTCCTACTTTGTACTGCAGCTGCTGCACAACAATTTCCCTTGGGATAAATAAAGTTCTATCATATCTATCTTAATATTTATTATGTACTTTTTTTTCTTGCTAACCTCTGTTCACCTAGCGTCAGCAATATGGCACCACCTATACTGTTTAGCATTCTATGGCAGTTTACTTACTACGGGAAAATATTCAGCTAATTCTATTTACTTAAAGAGAAAACGTGGGTTTTAATTGTACTTTTGAACAGATGTGAGTGTCCTCAATGATAGTGGGCTGACTGTGAGATATTACGCACAGGTTAGTCCACTCCTGACATTGAACTACATGTTGTAGGCTTTGAAAATTGTATAAAAACTGCCGACATGATCAGGATACCAACTGTTGATGTTACATGCCCTACAGGCACTTCTTTTGACTTGACCATCCTCCAAGTGTCTTTGTAGTTTGTAGTATATAGCGTGGATCTAGGCAGAAATCAGCAGAAGCTTTTGAGTGTACAGTCGACCAAGGTCTTCAGAGAGTGTGCTGAGCTGTGATTGGTGCATTGAGGGAAAGAGGTGGTGCTTGGGATCGGTACACTATTATGTTAGCATTTATACAAGGTGTTCCTTGACACTGCCTGGTGTAGATAACTGTGCAGCATGCTGACAAACATGCAGTATGACCATGCAATCTTCAAACAGCATCCTCTTGGCATCATTGAAAGTGACTTTATACTACTTTTCTGACTACTGCTCTTTCTTTCAAATACATGAAAGGGTGTGCCGCAGTCTAACTTCCATTTGACTGATGGACATTGACCTTCTGCTATTTTTAGGTGGGTACATTAGATCCAGGGTGGGTATGTGCTGAATACCTGCATATATGCCATAACCAGGGACTGTATATGCTTTTTAAAGAATTATCTTTTGGGGTCAACCCAAGGTCAGTGAATGCAATCACATGGTGTCAATGTCTCCTACAGAGCACACTACACAGCAAGTGTTTCTCCTTTCTCATCAGTGGAAGCTCCATACAGCTTCTCTGCCAGTCATGGATCAGCAAAATATCCAGCCAAGGAAACTTAAAAGTACTGAGTATGTTCTTCCCAGATGGTGTGCCTGCTGTATCAGCCAAACATGATGTGCATGTGCCCACAGCTGCACATACAAACAAATATAAAATGCTCTCATTCACACGCAAATATTGCTGCCGGCCTGGTTTGTTACACACAGTCAGCCATGGTTACAAGCTCACATTTATTCACTGGCATAGGTTCCCTTAACAGACTTAATGTTTGGATTCCTGAGTGGTTAGTGAGTCTGTAGGCTAATCTGGTTGCTGAGGCCAACGTCAGAGTACATGTGCAGAGGAAGGAACACTTTCCTTGTGCACCGGAGCAATAGCAAGCTGTGCTGGGTTTTCTCGCCCTGCACAGATTAGATCAGAGCCAGAGCCTGATGGTTTGGTCCGTCTGAGAGCTCCAAGTCTTTGGTTTTTAACACTTGGACTACACGGAGCCCCTCTCCCTGGGGAACAGTCCAGCTGAGGCCAAGTAGAGTGGAGTGCTGCATGGAAAGTCCAAGTCCAACACACATAGGTCTGAGCACCAGGAAGTACAGACAGGAAATGACCTGGGCCTTTGGAAGTCATTAAACCCTTAATCTGATACCACAGGAATAGGACACACTTAAGCAGCTCCCTTTGCCTCTCCTGTGGATATTTTATTCAGTCTTTCCAGTGAAGTTTTCAGTTCGTAATTTTTGGTTTTCTGCTGCGTATGAGTTTGTTTGATTTGATTCCTGATGATGTATTATCTAAATTATTCAATCCATTAATGTGTTTTGTCTTAATATTTTAAATTCCAGCGTATCAAGGCATGCGTCCAACAGAGAAATCATTATTATAATTATTTGACTGTCAAATATTGATCAAATAAAAACCGACAGACAGAATCCAAAGTTTGTTTTCCATTTTTTATGTTGTCTTTTTGTCTCTTGTATTGTGTGACAGCAATGTTATTTGTATCCTGTCGAAGTTGCTATAGGACACATGAACATCAAACTGGTAGGATAGTGAGAGAAAGAAGTCTGGCAAAAGTGTGTGTTTGTGTGTGTGTGTGTGGGGGGGGGGGGGTTAAATTTTTAAACATATGCCATTTTAGCACTTTAATTATTGAACGCTCCCAGTGAGGCTCGAATAACTTGTGCATAATGCAGACCCAAAGAAATGTTTCAGCACCATATATTCTGAACATTTTTCATTTTTCTGAAAGAGAAAACACAAGCAGTCAGGAGTTTGTTGCATCAGCAAAATGTTGTATCAACATGAAAACATATTCATAGAGAAGATGACCTTGACTTACTGATTTATTCATCAGACCTTGTATCGGTGCGTGAAAAAACATTGTAACTGTATTGGTACGGATACGAAAGCATGCCAGCACAGATTACAGAAGACACAGAGAAGAATCCAAATTCCATTAATGTCCTCTGCTTCACCTCAGACCCACACATTCAGGCAAAATACTTACTGGCTGTGATGTAACACGTTTCGAGAGAAAAAGTACATGATGTTTAAAGTGCAAAGTTAGAACTTTTTCTTGCTCGTGATGTTTTACTTCAAATATGCTGATAACTTTATTATAGTATTTCAAGTTGGGGCAACTCAAAACATGTGTACCCCTCATTCTTAAGCATTATTTTAACTATAACATGTATCTCTGCTGGCTTTGCCTTTAAAGGATAACAGGGATCTGTTGGTGCAGAGAGTCTGTGCGTGCACCAGGTTCTTATAAACACTCCTGACACAGGGTAATGTTCAGTGTGTCCCGGGGCACACATGCCTTCTGTAAATTAAACCAAATCTCTTTTGCTCTAAACAGAAGAGGAGTATAAGACAAAGCTTGTCATCCAATAACAGGGAAAGACAAATATAACATCTTTGAATCAAATTTGTTTTTGTAACTTTATGCCTTCAAATATCATGTTGAAATCTAGGGTTTCGTGGCAAATTAAAAACACACCCTCTCTCAGTGCCAACTCTCTGAATTTCTGTTTGAACAACGTCAATCAGAGAAACCCCTATTGCTACCAAAGCACTGCATTTATAGATAAATCCGGTCAAATGCTTTTGCTGAACTGCTGCTGACTGTCAGTATTATATTTGTGTAAATTTCCACGGCACTCTAGTAAACACATTTAGGAGTTGAGTACTTGACCAACTGAGAGAAAGCGACTTGACACGTGAACATGAAGAAAACAAATGTAGGAAAACGTGGGGAAGGATAAAGTGCTTCGACAAACACAAGAAGTGTTTGCATTGTCTCCGCCATCATTTTGGCATTTTAGCCAAAACATCTTAAACGTCTCCCTTTTTATGGGCAGCACCTTGTGGTGTTTTGGGACTAGTAATGCTTAGACTGCAGAAAATATGAACTAAAATTTAAATGTGATTCACAAACTCTGAGACTTATAGGGCTCTTGCTTCCTTGCTTCTGAATTTGCAAAGCTGATTATTCATTTTTCACTGCTGGGGCCAGGCTTTCACTTACCAATGACATGATGTTTCATATCATGCCAGATGTATGTGCTTGCATCACTGAGACTATAACAGGGTGTTAGAATTCATTCCTGTGTTTTGAGAAAAGTAATGAAGAGCCTTTAAAATTCTGCCATGTTAAAACTTAACTTATAGCACGTATTGTGCTCGGCAGAGGCTCATGAGCTGCAAGGATCAAGTATGATTTTTCCCTGATGTTTACAATGCTCAGGCTTATCCAAATGACAACTGTAAGCTGTTAGAGAGGTTTCTCATTTTTGTCAGTTTACTTTAGACAGCCTTTCCTCCATTAAATGACGTCAAACAGCCACTGGTTAGACTAAATAGGGCTTTTTAAAGTCTGTTGCCGTCTACACAACTGTCCTCACACTGTTCTTAATAGGAGATTTGAAGTCCCTCCTCCTCAGTTGATGAAGGGAGAAAAGTGAAGGGGCGGAGATGCTTTATATTCTCAATTTAAGAGGCAAAAACGTTGCCTTAAAAGTCCCTGTTTAGGGTATCAACCATGTAGGTGTTTCACATAAAATGTTATTGATAGAGGAGGGAACAAGAGACGAGAGTGAGAGTTTGTAAATAAAGGCCTAAATCCTGCTTCCTCTTGAGGGACCACACACTCTATGGATCACTTCCTCCTCTTTCCTGGTCCAAGAACGGGCTGACGTGTGCCGGCGCCATGCTCTGTGATGGCAACCAGGATAAACGGTACAAACAGCGGGGGATACATGGCAGCTTAAAAGCCTCTGTCCCAAATAAAAGTTACAAAATAACAGAAACAGGCAGACGGGCTGTCAGAATCTAGAGATGAAGACCAGCCATGTGAGATGCGAGCTGATTGGACAGAGCCGGGGTGAGGCCAAGTCCGCTGCTGCTGCTTTTTGGGGACAGGAAGTCTGCTGTGGTGTCCTGTCTTCTCTCTCTGTCTCTCCCTCTGTTTAGGTGCCAGTTTGCCTGTCTGCTGTCTTTGTCTTTCTGCTTTTTCTGAGCGCCAACCCCCCAAAGGTCAGCCAACATCGAGCTGAAATCTCATTCTCTTCTTTTCATCACAGAGCTAAATCGTGTTTTACAGTAAATCACCTGACAAGCTATTCAGAAAAACTGACTTTTATGAAGGTCTGTGGAAGTTCGGAGGATTTGGCCTCAGGAGAGGAAAGTTGACTTGCATGCTTCGTTGAGAGCCCACAGCTGTTGGCTGCTTCTGAGTGGTACCCTAAATTGTTGCGTAGCTTTTCATCCTTGATGATTGTATGTGTCTGGCATTTGAAAGAACAATAGCATGTGCTACGGATTCCTATGTATGAAGTCCTCCCTAAGCAGCCAGACACATTCCCCAGTAGCATATTTACGCCCCAGGAGAATAAAGTGGTCTACCAGTCTGCAATGTCACTAAATTATTACATACAGCTTGGAATTTTGACTTTTTCTCTCCTGATATTGATTCTGATACCTAAACGAAGGGCCAGTACAGCGTACTGACACCAGGGCTCAGTTTTTCCCAAATTCAAGTTCTGTACACCTCACTGCCTGGAATATATTTGGATTTTTCAAATGTAAGGCAATATGACACTGTAACATCAAAACACAACACTTATCCAAAAATGGAGGTGTTCATAAACCGTCCTTTTAGCCTTCATTAACTGATGTTTTGGCAAAACATCATCATTTCATCACCTTTTAAGTTAAACTACAAACAAACTGTTGTTTATTTACACACCCACCAGACATGGAGCAACATTATCATCAATTTCATGTTTGTGTCCACCTAACAATTATAAGTCCAATAAACACTCTCTTTTAGCTTTGTTTTTGTTCTCCACCAACTCCTGAGGGAAATATGTGGCTTTTTAGTTGCTAAAAGCTCCACTATGTTCACAGCTAGTCACTAACTTTCTCTGTGTGACATTTGGTGCTGGACAGGTGGTGTACAGTGGGTTACATCTGCCTGCTGCAACCTAAAACAACACAGATCAGAGCAGTGAGCATGAACCAAGGCCATAAAGTTGTCATGTTATCCACTGTTAATAGTGCTTAAATCATGTTGCTCTTGACAGGTTTTGATGTTATAATGCATCAGCCTCAGTGATGTTTTTTTGATCATATCACCATAAGGAAGAAAACATGTCAATTTTTCTTGACCAACCAAAACCAGCCTACAAAATTAAAATAGTTCCTCTACTGTGTTCTTTTATTCTCAGACTGCTACAATGTTGTAGACTGTACAATTTATAAGATACATCGTAAGTCCTTGTGGTCTTCTGTGCCACTCTCACTCTCACTCTCTATCAAGTTTGTTAAACTTGTAATAAAGAAAATAGTTTATACAATGCTTCAGAACAACTTCTTGACTGAATGAAGGAAAGTGAGAAACAAACACTGGATTTTATTCCGACACTGAAAGGAATCAGGCCTCTGAGACATATGGTCAATAGCATCTGATTCTTTGATTAATAAGGTCAATCCTGGATCGGTATAGCCAAAAAGGCTATAATAAAGCACCACGAAAAGTTGTATTTGCTTTCTTTAACTATGAACGGGAATGTGAAAAATTAATTTAACAATTTACATTTGTGTGCTCAACAGGTCTCATAATCTATCAATCACGTTTTGTTGCTAGATAGGGAAAATGTGAGTTCAAAGCCAAAGAAAAAGAAACTGCTTGTTTTTAACTTGACAGTTAAGCATTTTTGACTTCATCAGCTTGGAAAGAGGTTCATCAACTTGAGTGTCATGGGATTTTGTCCTCCCATAAAGGGCCTTGTGATCGTTCAGTTGAAGAAAATACACAGAACTGCACTTGTGATTCATCACCAGCACTCATTATTCGATACGA
>JAVQJL010012079.1:0-27198 GCA_036024295.1 Nannoperca obscura
CTACATTCTGTCGTCATCTGAATGTGTCGTGTTTTAAGACGTTCTTAAGACAAGTGCAACGGGCAGCAGCACGCGCCGTTTCACGCCGCTGAGGTTGTTTTTCCTCCTCTCGTCTCCCGTCGTGGTTTAATGAAACGCCCTCGTTTGTCTCCGCAGACTGAAAGCACACCAGAGACTCCACACAGGCAAGACATTCAACTGTGAATCAGAGGGATGCACAAAGTACTTTACCACACTCAGCGACCTGAGGAAGCACATTCGCACGCACACTGGGGAGAAGCCATTCCGGTGAGCGTTTCCATTATCACACCGGGTTTAATCCACCCCAAGTAGAGAATGAAGGGACTGTGAAATTAATAGATACCCAATTTCATTGTCTACAAGTTACTGTTTGTTTGTTTACTGTGTTGTTTTGGGAGTTGCATTTTGGTTAGACAGTGAGATACACTAGTCGGCACACTAATTTCCCATCTGCTGTACATATTTATAGTTGGCTATATGTATATGATGAGTCAAGGCTGCTCGCTGAATTATGAAAACCGGTGTCTTTTTGCGTCTGGCATTTCTGACGTGCTTTTCTTTCCGTCTGTGCCTTGAGGTGTGACCACGACGGCTGTGGCAAAGCCTTTGCTGCAAGTCATCACCTAAAAACGCATGTACGGACACACACAGGTACATATTACTGGTTTGTTTTTCTGTAGCCTTGGGTTATCTAGGGAAGCTTGAACAAGGACATGTTTTTTTTTTTTCAGCAGTGCCTAATTTGCATTTACATTGTTTCCAGTGCCTCCCACACACATGATTTGAATAGCCCAACCAAATCCATTTTTTTCCTGCAGCCAAAAACATATTAACATGGTTTTACATTCACTACGTCTTCCCAAAAGTCTGTGAAGAAATGTCTTTAAAAGAGCAGTAATTAAAAAAGTGTGTCCCTGTGTATTTGTATTGATTGGACAAATAACTTCCCTAATTGTTATTGGCTGTGCTCCCGGACCCGACGGCCAAGAAGCTTAGTTGGTACTTTATTTTCCGGACATTTACTCCACAGATCTATTACTTCATTTTGTGACTTCATGCCGTCTTTGCTTTTTTTACCTCAAATGTGCCCGTTTTCATTTCTGGAAGATCAGCTCTCGCCTTTCAGCCTCTGTCTGTCTCGTTCCCCCGCTCTGCAACCCGTTCTGTAGGGGAGAAGCCATTCAACTGCCCCAGCGACGGCTGCGAGAAGACCTTCAGCAGCCAGTACAGTCTGAAGAGTCACATCCGGGGCCACGACAAAGGGCAGCCCTTCAGCGTCACCCTCACCCACCCGCTCTCCGAAGTGAGTCACAGTGCAGCAGCTTCACACTTTCTCACCCGCCGTCGGCGCAATTGACATGTTCTCCGTGAACAGCGTCACTCACGTCATTCGCTTCATTAAAAATGTGTGATTTGTTTTTTTCTTTCTTTTTTACATGTGCTATCATGTTCCAGGAGTACAATGTGCCTTCATATACAACACACTCTCCCGGGTCTCCCCGTCTTGTTTGCACGACTCAGCACTTTGATCTTGTGGCGGTGGCAAGTTTAATTAGTCCTGTTCGTTTCTTAATTACAGGATGCAAATCACTCGCTGTGCCTCAGTGACTTGAGCCTCATCTCCACGGACTCGGATCTGCGAGAGAACATCCATAACGTGAGTCTGGCCTCTGTCAAACCGACGAGGTGGTCGGCAAAGATGTCAATTAACAGGCAGCTATTTTAACACAATTTAGAGGTAAAACTGTAATACTTAGTTTAGATTTTATTGCAGGCTCAAAACTTGGACCTCAGCAATGTGACCCCTGTGAAAATCTTTGAGCTGATGTTCCAGAGTCCAGAAAATAGTGTCAGCCAAGATGATGCCCATCCCAACGGTCAGTACGTTTCAAAACCTGTCAGCTTGAATTGTATTGAATGTTGCTTTTCGCTGATGGTTTGTTTTTTTCCTCCTCTTCCTCAGAACCCTTCAGCCTGGAGACGTCTTCCCAACCGGTTGTGACCGACGCCTCGTCTCTCATCTCGTTCTCTCTCCACCATACCTCTTCCTCTTCCTGTTGCCACACGACCGCTGTCATGGAGCCTCCTTCCCAGCCCGGTCAGAGCTCCCCCTCTCAGGCCTCCACCCTTGCCCCCGTCACAGCCACTGCCGGCTCCACGCAGCCTCCCCCTTTTGTGCAACTGAGCGGGCCTCAGCAGATCTCTGACGGGCCTGCGCAGGCTTCTGTCCAAGCACCAAACCAAGCTCCCCCCCAGCACTACGTGACACTGCCACCCGCATTCCTGCAGCCGGATGTCGCCACGCAGACCACCCCTCTACCGCCCCCCGTCTCCGCTCCCCCTCCACTGGCTTCGGCGCAGAGCGCCACAGCACCGGGCCCCGCCGCGGCGTCCGCTGCCCCGGCCACCGCGGCTGCAGACACTTCGCCGGCTGCGGCTCAACCCGCGCCTTTGCCCAACAACCCTGTGCCCAACCCCGGCCCCATCACCATAGCTCCCACCCAGAACTTGCTGCAGCCCAGCCTAGTCATGTCTGACCAGAACCTCCAGTGGATCCTCAGCAGCGCGGCCAACAGCCAGCAGAACCCAGAGCAAGCAGTGAGTGATGCTCCGGCACAGTGTTCGCGTAGAGAAGTGGTGACTTGGTTTGAACTAGGATTGATTTGATGAAGCGCTTTAAAATGTAATGAAGTTAGGGATTTCTCATGTTTTCTCTTCTAAAGTGTTTTCATGCGAGAGGATTTGCAAACGACGTTGTGCCACGCGCTCAAGTAATTATGCAAAAACACAAACTATAAATGTAAATAATGAATGTGTGGTGTTTTTTAATGTACGCAGCAACATCAAGGAGCTCCAAAAGTGGAGAAGGTGTTCTTCACTACAGCCATACCAGTGGGAGGAAACGCTCGTAAGTCAATGAGTAGTGGATCATTATATGTCTTCTTGTTGTGGACGTTGGCCAAACGGCTGTGATGAAATCATACATGTGTTTAGACGTCCGGCGCAGTGCGCAGCTCGAACCAGTAATTAGATCTTAGATCGGCGTCCAGAGAGCTCCACCAAGAAACCGTCACAGTGGTTTTATTACACATAATAGGTGTTGAAGCTCAATTAATGCTCAGTGCTAGAACACTTCAAATAGGATCTCATTATAAAGTAAACTGCACAGGAGCAATAATGAATCAGCTTCTGGTTTCAGGTTTTATGTGATGTTTATTATTTTCTTCAAAAACAAAAGTTGAAACAACTGTCGATGAACAAGTGATCACTTTCTTTTATGAGGTCATCAGTTGATGTTCAGTACCAGTGGCGTTCCCTCTTCAGTCACTGAATACCAACTTCTACTAAGCAGTCAGTCATTTCTCACCTTTTGCATTGGCCTCACCCTTCGTTTCTTTTCTTTTGGCGTGCGTTGCAGGATGTTTGGAAAAGCGGATGAATAATCGAAGTTGTGTTTGTGTTCTCAGGCAGCTCGGTCCAACAGATCGGCCTCAGCCTGCCCGTCATCATCATCAAACAGGAGGAGTCCTGCCAGTGCCAGTGCGCCTGCAGGGACTCCACTAAAGACAAGAGTTCAAAGAGTGCCTCCTCCGTCGCTGCAGCGCCAGCACAGACGCAACCGTCAGAGCCCCCCCCCCCTCCTCCTCCTCCTCCTCTTCCTCCGCCCCGACCACCATCACGACCCCTGGAGGCTCCGCAACATCCGGCCACCTCATCTTCCTTGTGCTGCCTCCCCGAGTCTTCCTCCAAGGTGGGTGGCGAGGTGAGGCTGGAAGCCCCCTCTTCTTCTTCCTCCTCCTCCTCAGCTCAGACTTTCTCCACGATGGCGAGCGCCGCCGCCACCAACCCGCCTTCATCGGACGGGTTAGCCAACATGGACGTCTCGGACTTCCTCTCCCTGCAGAGCCCCGAGAGCGCCGCCAACATCGAGGCTCTGCTGCTGGTCACCGACGACTTCAGCATGGCCACCGACGGCAACCCTTAGAGGAAGTCCCGCCTTCCGAGTCTGGCAGCCGCGCCCGCTCATCAGCAGGCATCGGTTCCACCCACGTCGCGAGTCATTCTCCTTTCTCCCAATAATAGCGTGCGCATCGAACCCCCTCTGTACCCGCAGTGCATTCTGTTCCGTGTGGCACTGCGCAACATACATACGCGAACTATGAATCATTTTTCTGTTGAGACTTGCAGTAAAAAAAACAACACAGAAAACAAAAACAAAAAAAAACAGGATTAGTTTGCTCATTGAGATTTAGCAATGTTAATGCTATTTAATGCAGGGAAAAGGCAGCAGATCCTTTTTGTTATGAACATAATCAAATGTATATAATATCCCTCTATCCGCTCTGAATTGATTGAATGAAATGAAGTGTTGTCCGAGCACTGATAACTTAAGAGTTCCGTTTTCCCGGCTTGAAGGGCACACGCACCTGAGCAGGAAAACTCGTCTGTATATCCTTGTACTGTACTACAGGTCCGAAACAAATCCTTAAAGCTGGTATGCAACTGACCAGAATGCACTGTATATTAGAGGAATGTGCTTTCATGTTTTCAAGCATCGCTCCCTGTTGGAATTTGAAGGGGTCGGCCACGTAGCCCCTTCGTGCGGCATTCACACTATAGGAAGTGATTTAAGTATTTTGGTTTCCTAGGAAGACTAGTGTAGTCCAGAAAATGTGATTCTTTTCTAGTTACAATCGACAGTTATTTAGTAATGGAGAAAAAAAAAAAGAACCTGTGACCAGATCTGCCTGAAATTAAGCCGACACGTCAATACGTTGCCTGTAACTTAAACTAATTTAAAAATTGTACATGTTAATTTATTTAAATGCTTGATTCTTTTCATTATACTGGTCATTTTATCTTCAAGATAGCAGAAATCTATAATTAATTTATTCCAATCACTTGTTGTATGTTAAGTTGAAGCTGTTTTTATGTTACTGAATTGTTTTTTTTGGTTGTTTTTTTAAGAACGTAAATCTATTGCTAAAAGCAAGTTTGAGAAAAGAGGCACCTCTAGTTATAGACCGCACAGTGAAGCAAATTATCCTCTAGGATCCGCTTGTTTGCAAAAGAATTGTCCACGATGAAACGGTAAGGAACTACTGGCAACATCCCATATTTTATAGGGTTGTGACCCTCTCAGGTATGCATCAAGTCATAACTGATCCTGGTTCCCTTAATTTGTCACTCGGACGTACATTTTTCTAACCAGATGCCCCACTCGTGCAGTAGCCCTACGTTTTGCTGCACTCTTCCCTGTTTATTGCACACTAACTTGTAAAGTGAGTAATCCGACAGCTAACGTTAGCTGAGGTGCAGCACCACTACAGACTTTTGTATACAACTGCTGTAAAAGTAGCATTTAAAGAAAAAGACGGTGTCCTGGCGACAGTGTAAATACAGTACATTTTAGTGTAAACATCTTTGAGAAACTTGTAGATTGTTCTAGAATTTGTATTTTTGTATAGACTTTTGAATTACTAACTCGGAGTTTGGAGCTAATGTATACCCTCTTATCCTCGCATTCTTTCCCCAGGCACATTTATGCAGAAGAGTTTTCGCTGTGTTTAGTCGAATAGTTCCACTAGCAGCTGGGCTTTTGTACAGTCCCCATAATAACAACGTATATGTAACAGCCTCCTGCTCAGAGTATAATTTAACGGTATTGTTTCACACGGGACGCAATGCAATGACGATAGAGTGAAGGCGTTATGCCCTGTATACTAAGAGTGTAGAGCTACTTGGCCTTACAGCAGAACTGTCCCAATGAGCCTCCTTGCCTTGACAGTCTCTGCTTCAGACTTTGCCACTGACACGCCAACACGCTCATCTTCACGGAGTCTCGGGCAATCGCAGCAGCAGATCACAATAAGGCGAAAGCATCGAGACAGAAAAATTTATGTTTTTTTTTTTTTTTTTCTAGAATCTAGTGTTTTTTCCAGTCTGCCTGGAAAGTCCTTAACGGATATGCAGCATTGCTAAAAATATAATCTGCCACATAAGCAATGCAGGCGATGAGATTCTACACTTTAGGTCCAAACTGACACACACGTCATAACTCGTCTTTTTTTGTTTTTGTTGTGTTTTTCCTTTTGCCATAAATGAAGAGTTGAGCTTTCCCTCAATTCACAGGTGCCAAGAAGGCAGTTAGATGTTGTGGAAAAAGGCTCCAGTCACGCGTGTTTTGCTCAGAACCATTCCATATATGCAGTATTAGACATGAGCGTCTCTACTGGGCTCCATTGGATAACAAAATGTTGATTTATTCACCATTTCCCTGTTGAAGCACTCAGTGAAATTACTGCCAGGAGTCGAGGCCATTTCATGGATATATATTATCTATGTTCTCATACATGCATACTGTCATTGAACACAACTATGCAATTTTAAGTGTGGCATTCAAGTTTAAACACTGACTCCAAGACAAAGTGATTATTTATTCCTCCAGCCATCAAAACGATATTCTGCTTCAACCTTATACGCGGAACTCCTTGCCTTTCCAGTGCATTCTTGTTGAGCATGCTCCACGTTGCATTTCATCTTTCACATTTGAAGTGGTGTGAACGAGGACTTTGCAGTGTGTCCATCCAAATACTGTTCCCATCAATGTTGCGCCGCATCTTTCCTTTTACATGCGGTTTAAAAACCAACTAGATTTGTTTGAACGAGTACTTAGAGAATGAATGATTCTGTTTTAAGAATTATTTTGGTCAAATGTACGCGGCAGCCCCCCCCCCCCCCTTTTTTTTTTACTTTTACACTTTATGCGTAAACATGTTTCATTTGGGCTCACTCCATTTTGTGTTATCTCAGCCGCTCACAGATTTCAGTAATCGGATTCTTCTTCACCAATGACAGTCAAATTTTAAGCTGCCAATGTTTGTTTTAATCAATAAGCAGAGAGACAGTTTTTGACTTGTGGCCCAGGTTTCTTTCTGAAGTTCACCTGAAACGGGAACGTCAGCAAATCACTGATGGTGACATTTGTTTGGAAGCACATTGTTTGATCACAAATGTATAGCCAGAGTGTTTTGGGAAATTGAGAATTTCTCCAACATTTTTCCAAATGGGCAATATTTATAAAGTTCAAAATAATAAAAATGGGAAACTATATGCTTCCAAAGGAATGTCTTGACACCCAAAGAGTGAGGAATTGTTAAGGATTTGTATTTTTTAAAGAATGTATAATGTGAAAATGTTTGCTTATGCTTGTTTCGTATAAAGTATTATGATAAATACCTTTCTGAAATGAGAGCAATATAATACTAATAAAACATTATCCTTGTCACTGAAATGTTTGTATATTTCTGCCTTTATAGTTAAAAATGACAGCTGATCTTAATTGAATTTATTTAATTGTTAACAAAAGGAAAGAAAGAAAAAAAAGAAAAGAAAAGGTCTTCTGGTCACTTTTGCGGTGGAAAGGACACATCCTGGAGAGATTTTCTCTGTGGGGCAAAATTTTACTTTCAAAATCTGCAATAAATCCAAAAGTATCCAAAGAAGAGGGAAGAAAGAAAAGCTCACCACTAGAACATCACTTAGATCCTTCAGGTCTTTCAGGGCTCTGTTGCACAGGGTTATCTTCTCAGACAGGGTCACCAGTCTGTCCTCGACGTCCACCAGGTTCTGTGGAGGACAACACAGGTTGGTCAGACAGTGAGTCTGGGCAGACAGCCATCAGATGTTCAAGCTTCAAGTTAGTGGCTGACCTGTTGGACAGGTGAAACGCCCTCATCCGTCCCCAGGGTCATTGTGTCTTCTGTACAATCTGTAACACATTGATTGAAAATATTGATAACGTAACAATAATATGGCTAAAAAGCTGCTTGTCTCGTTACCTGTGTCCGATGCCATGACTACAGATATATTCTTTGTCCTCTAAACGTCGCATTTACATATTGTGCGCGCACCTTCTGCGTTTTTAAGAAAGGGCTCCCAGGTGATTTAAATAGTCCTGATTAATGACCAATGAGGAGGGCAGGCAGGTGACGTAAAATAAAGTGTATTCAATGTCTCTTGAAGAGTTTGAAGGAATGTTAGAATATGCTTTTCCAAAAGAACATTCAGCATTTAAAGAGAGCCAACCCCAGACTACAATGTTCATTTATTAATATAGCAAAACTGTGTGATACCAAACGTTAACCATTAAAATATGTCAAGGGTTCGGGGTACATATTAAAAAAGAAAACTGAAAAAGAAAAAAAAGTAATAAAACAAATGGTTCAATTTAATTACATTTTAAATATATTAAGAGTTTTCAAAAAGTTTGGTATATTTACGGATAGTTTGAATACAATGTTACATTTATTTGATTTTTTTTTTAGGGGGACGAGATTTTGCTAAGATGATAAAAACTATTTATGATGTGTACGTCCTCAAAAAGAGAATTTTTTTCTTTCTTTTTACTATTTTACTACTATAGTATAGTAAATATATTAAGTGTTCGATCGTGTCAATGGAGTAATTTAAAGCAGACGTCACAAAATCAATTCTTAAGGTCCAATCTCTTTTTCACTGGATATTTGGCAGCTGTGTGCTACTGGCCCTTTAAGAAAGTTGGCGTCATCGTTTGGAGGCGTAACACGGAAGACGTGTCGTTTCGTCAGGCGACAACATGCTCCCCAGCTGTGCGCTGACACATCCGTGGCTGTAGCTTTGGTTTTATGAAGTCCGTTTGTAACATCGCTGTCGAATTACTCAAATCCAGAAGAGCTCACGGTTCCGCCGCAGCTCGTCGACTCGGAGGAGAGATGTGCAAAGAGCTCAAGACCAAAGTGCTGCGTTTGGCGCCGCCGACCTCCAATGGGCCGTCTGTTCATCTGGAGGGCTACACAGGTTAGCCCTGTCATTCACGGCAAAAGTGCACGTGGGTGAAGCGTTTGAAAATAAGCGAATAGATTTTGGCTACTGAATAAATATTTGTTTGCAGTAAGTAACGTATGCATAGCAGCTTGTTACATCATATTCCTGGTTTTCTAGTCACGGATTAGCTTTTTTAAGTTAAATGCCACACCAGTCCAACACGTTTAGACAGTAAGGTCAATACTACACTTGAGATAGTTCATGACTTCCGACTGTAAGCATAATTTGAATGTAGCTACTTCAAGTACACAGTTGGTGGTAGTTGGTAAACTAATACCTTCATATGTTTTGTGTGCAAACCCTAATTCTGCAAAGTAACCAGTCGACTAACCATAGCCACTCCCTCTGAAATGCAGTGGAGTAGATGTATGAAGTAAATATATACTTAAGTGTTTAAGTATATATTTGGTGTTTTTATTTCAAGTGATGACTAGAATAAATTCAGGAAAGACAAGAGACAAGTTTTTAAAAAGAACTGTCAAAAAGATTCATCAGAGGTTAAAATATCATATTAAATCCCCTTTTAAAGGTTAAGCTCCAAAATGTCTAAATCCCATAGTATAGTATAATCCCATGAATCCCCAGTTCCCATAATGTAACTCAACAGCTGTCTTGCACCCCCCCACCCCCAACCGAAGCTCCTCCAGATCCACTGAAGATGGCAGTTCAGACACTCACTTCTAGAGCAATGCATGTCATTTGTTACTGTCCACCCGTGCAAGTTTCATCCCTTCACTACCCCGAAATCCATTTACAATATACAGCTGACCTGTTCGATACAGTATCATTTGCAGTGGCTGGTGCCTCGTTGACCCTCCTTGTCGTTGAACTGCAGATGGTGCTGAAATCCTGAGTTGCACGGTGAAGGCTCTGAAGGAGGGTCACGTGGTTGCTGTGCCCACGGACACCATCTACGGGCTGGCATGTCTGGCCCAGAGCTCTGAAGCCGTCAGGAAAACCTACGACATCAAAGGGCGAAACGGACAGAAGCCGCTGGCAATCTGTGTCGGAGAAATTCAGGATATCTATAAGTAAGTGTACGTGCAGGTCTGTTTTTACTAGTGAACACGATTAGCAGAATGCAGATTTTTATTTATTTTTTAATTTTTTAAATGTCAGTGGTAATTATTTGTGTTTTGGTGTCAATCCCTCAGAAGCGCGACGGTTTCTCTGTAGACATTTTGCACAGATATTAGTCATACGCTGAGGAGGCGTAGATGCCGTCTCCACACCAACGCGACACATTTTACATTTTGAGTGACAAGCACGCCTGCTGTCTCAGACATATCCCAGCATTCATCCGTTAACTAGAAAGGTAACTATGTTTTTAAGTTAATGCATATGTAGGTAAATCACTAAATGACGCAGAGGAGATTAGGCACACTACCGAAGGACAGCATCCTGGATTAAACCTACAACATCACAGGCTTACTGTGTACACGTTTCTCAGATGATGACATGCAGTGCGGCGCCACCGGCTTTAAAAGCACTTCCCGAAGTCAACACGGCTTGTTTGTGTTTACATGTTTGTGTCCATGGACAGGTACTGCAAGGTGACGGTGAAGAAAGCGCTGTTAGGGGACCTACTGCCCGGCCCCGTCACTCTGGTGTTCGAGAGATCTGAAGTACTGAACGCAGACCTCAACCCCTTTACTTCAGTGAGTCCACTCCTTCAACTGGAAACGACAAATATTCCGAAATTTTTAATTTTTAATTCAAATTTTTAATGGCCTGTTGTTTTCCGCGTGCTCCTCAGCTAGTAGGCGTGCGTATCCCGGACCATGCCTTTATGCGACGCCTTTGCCAGATGTGTGCGGAACCGCTCGCACTTACCAGCGCCAACATCAGCTCACACACCAGCACTGTGGCCGTGCACGTAAGTGGGGAAAGAAAGAAGAAGAAAAAAAAAAAGAAAGAAGTCTCACATTCATAATGTTTTTCAAATTTAATTCCCAGCATCTTAATTCAGGTCAGAAGGGAGTTTTACAAAACAGTTATTTTAATGCTGCTGTGTTTTTGTTTTTCTTCTGAAGGAGTTTCAGGAGCTCTGGCCCAAGTTATCAGTGGTGGTGGATGGCGGACCAATAGGAGACCAAAGCCGCCTCGGCTCAACAGTGGTCGACCTATCGGTACTCGGCAAATACCGCATCATCAGATCCGGCTGGTGAGTTCCTGCTGACACTGGGATCCTATTAGCTTTCGCCTGCTATATTTGTTTTTCTCTCCAAATGAAATCATACCCACTAATAATATCCACAAAATCAAACTAAAAGACACCACAGAAAAACAACATGCTTTAAAGGCACAGGACGTGAAAGGTGGTCTAATATATTTTTAATAATAATTTAATAATTGCACCAAGCATTTAAGTGGCTTCCCATTTTTTCCTGATATATATTTTTGGCTTCCTCACTACTTATCACTGTATACATGTACACAAACGTAAAGGTCGCATTACACTTCCGTGCAACGAAATGGCCCCACGCTCCCCCGACAACGGTTGTAATGTGATGGTTCCGATGTCGGCAACACATAAATATTGATCAGAGCGACCTGTGGACCGTGTGCGAGACTGACGCTGCAGTTTGTCGTCTGGTGGTGTGATATTGTACGAAACACATTGGCCACATGTCCCAAATCCTACATTGTGTATTTAGTATGTAGCGTGTTCACAACAAGACACTCAAAGCAGACGGCACACATACTAAATGCGTATTCGTTTTTTCTATTCTCCTACAATGCAACAAGAAATGAAATGGAGGAGGCTTACAGGTGGAAAAGATGAAGATGAATCGTGAGTGGTGGTGCAACCGCTTAATATGTACTAAATCTAAATCTGTTTTGTAGAAAGATCCGCCTGCATCAAGCACCCTCCAGTGTTTTTGGTTCGCCGCTGTGCTTCCCAATAAAACGATGCACTCCCAACGCTGGGAGCATGAGCCTCCTGCAGCACCTGCTGGGATTAGAAACCTCCTAGTAAACAAAATGTAGTCAGGCAGACAGAACATGTAAATACACTGACCATGAAAATAATCAGGGGTGTTTTGCATTAACTGGTGGGTTAAAACATTGCTGCAGTTTGCAATCAGGTGCCACCGCCATGTTTACTCTGAAGGATACTCTGAGCTTTGAACGAGAAATCACTGTAATTCTGTTTTTTCAGTGCACTTTCTTCTACGATTGACGTGCTGGAGCACAAATACAGACTGTCGGAGGACTTGGGGGGCGGGGAAGGATGACCTGTTGAACTCTCCGCACTCTGCAGCGCGCTCTGAGACGCACAGCCAGCTTCAGCCTCGGGTCTTCCTCAGACGAGATGAATCCTTTTCCCGTTCACGCAGAACGAATCGCTCTTTCCCGGGAAAGACTAGAACTCAGGAACAACTGGAGCGTTAAACCCGCTGATGGCCGATTATTGTTCTGGTGGAGGCTTTGAGGTCTCGAGTAACTTGTTCTTTTGATGACCATATTTTCCGCTTTACTATGCGTCTACTATCATGGGATTATGGGGGATTTTAAAGTGTCACAGTTCTCTACCGATTTGTTCCGAAACATAGAACCATGTCAGCTGTATAGTATGGGAGGTTTTGTCAAAGCAAGGTGCCTTAACTGAGAATACAATGGTTTGAGTTTTTATTCTGACTTAATATGGTTAGTGTAGTATTAGAAGGGTACTCTGCACTTATTATTATTATTATTATTATTATTATTATTATTATATGCCCTTAATAATTAAAAACAATAAAAACTTTTATTCTAACTAACTTGTGAATCCTCTGTATTTATTTTATCAGCATGTTAGTTTAACAATGGGTCAGCTGCTACAGTTACAATAACTGTTTTATGTTGTAACTTAAACTGCATTACATGTAATGTTTCAGAGTCGGGTTGGTTAGCATGCGGACCAAGTGGATGTATGTTGTGAAATTCATCTGACCACTTGCACTTGTTAAAAACTGAACTAAGAAGCTATTTGAGACATACTTCTGTCTTTTATTTTTAGGTGTCTGGATTTTACTCAGAATTTAACTTAATGGAGTGTGAAATCAAGAGTTGGATAATAAAAAAGAAAATAGCAGAAACCACTCAGAAGCGCCCTTCACACCCAAGGACGCATCATAGAGAATACTTTTATTCTCAAATGTCCTTTTACTTGTAATAGACGTTTAAACATTTTCCACTTCTGATTCTGTTGCTTTTACTTAAAGGAAAACTCGATTCTTTTTTTTCTTTTTTAAACCTGTGCCCCATTTTTACACATTTTGGGATCAAAATTCCGTATACTTAGCAAAAGTTTTGGCATTGGTCCAGTAGATCGCATCTGCGAACATTCGGATTTGGCTGCAACAGAATCCTTGCGAGCAGTTGCGCTCGTAAAAAGTGCATCCACTGAAAGTGCTTGTTTTTCCACTCACCAGCGATGCAAAGGATCCCTACAGAGTCAGACCAAGTAAGACCCTTTCACTTCCCTGCAACAATTCAACCTGCAGCTAATTTGCAGATGCCGGCGGGGCAACCTACTGGAGCACTTCCAAAATGAATGGAAAGTATTAGTCATTTATTCCCCAAATTTGTAAAAACAAGGCCCAAATTTAAAAATACCAGTTTCCCTTTAAGTTACATAAAGTAATGTCTTTCGGACTTTCTTTACACGCCAAATGACATACTAATGACACTAAACACCTTTTGTTGTAGTACAGTGGAGCAGTGCTAATCTGCATGCTATTAATCTAAAAATACTTAAAAAGGTATTGTATTTTACTTGCTTATTTACTTTTAAAAGTTTCCTCAGAGGGTTTTCACTGGTGAAGACAGAAATACAAATTTGAAATGATCTGAAACCCTATTGAACTAGTTTGACATACTGGGAAATTAACTTCACTATCTCTCCGAGACTTGGATAATCTTGACGTAACCATAGGGTTGCTAGGCAACCAGCAGAGACTCCAGAAAGTCACTTACACCGTGCCAAGAAATAGTCCATAGTGTAACCCCTTGTAGAACCACAAGTTGTCATTTTACAGTTAGTAGTTTTGCGCGCAGTAAGATATAACGTGCTTTAGAGGTGCTGGGAGACTTTGTTACCATTGGACAGAACCAGGCTAGCTGTTTCCAGTCTTTATGCTAAGCTAGCTGGCTGTTCCGGCTTATAGAGCATTTTTGAAGTCTGTCGATGGACAACGGAACAACTTCCCCAGAATAACCTTTTTAATGCTGCTTTAGCCGAAAAGGCGACCAAGACAGTCACGCCACCAACACGGCGTCCTATTCCTGCAGATCAGCACGTGTTCATAAGTATGCACACAGTTGCAGAAACTCTTACCTCCGGTCAGTTAAAGGTAACATCATGTCCGTATGCACTCACCCCTATACTGATCAATCTCTGCATTTACTCTCTCTTGTCCTTTCCCTGTCATGTGCACACGCACTTCTACTAGAGCACGCTGTTTCGAAGCTCACATGAGCCACTGCTCCTTCTCTTTGTGGAACTGCTCCGCCCAGCGGCGGGTCAGCTCCAGGAAGTGATCTGGTCCATGTGGCTGATAGTCCAAGTACACACGGGTCACGGTTTTTTTAGGCACCGCCCTTTCTATCTGCGTCCCCTCGTGCCATTCGTTAAAAGACGTGACGGTGACGATCTCCGGCCTCGCGCTCAGCGCCGCCTGCAGGGCTGTTTCATAGTAGCGGCCGTTCACCCTGTTGCGCATGTTGTGGTTGTTCCACGGCCGGATGCTGGTGTCGATGTAACCAGGTCCAACGCTGGGGATGAAGAGGAGATTGTTGCCGTCGCAAAAAGCTTTGATGGCCTTCCAGTTCTGGTGAGAAGAGCCGAAGGAGAAACCGTTGGAGGCGAAGTAAGTGTACATGCCATCGAAGCCACCGGCGAGGATGTCGTACTTGTGGCGCTCCTCCACAATCAGGGCAATGAAGATGGAGTCGTAGGCTGAGCCACGCACGCTGTGGGAGCCTGTGGGAGTCAAGAATTCAGACCAGGACTCGGGTGGAGTTAGGTAGGAGTCGTAGATGTAAAACAGAGGAAGACTCTTCCCTGTGGTTGAAGTGAACTTGTAGAAGGCGCCATGGTCACCGTACCTTTTAAAGACAATACATTGAAATAATAAAGTAAGTCAAGTCAAGTCAAGAGGCTGCAATTTTCCTTACAAGGAACGTGCAGCAAACAGATGATTTTTCAAGGTTTGACAGAACAATGTAAACTTTCTACTGAGTCTGGTGGTAGAGAAAAGAGCACTGGAGTGATTCAAATACATTCAAAAGGGTTTGTTCCCTGAGGAGCATTAATGGTGTCAACAAGTGTCATTACAATCTGCTAGATTTCGCCTAATGGAATGGTGCAGCTTTACAAAACACGGATTGGCATATTTGACTGAGAAGGATTCTGAAGCTAAAGATATTTCCCTCAGGAGACACAGACAGAGCTAAAAGCAAAGTGAATATTGAACTTACAATCCCCTGGTAGAGAGAGATACAACGCCAAACGCTAAAATTGCTGTGTATCTACTTGATGGGTTCTCCTTTTCAGAGCAACCCCAATACTAGAGGTTAGAAAAGTAACTTTTGCTTCAAAAACTCATTCATAAGTCACGAAACTGGCCTTATATAATCAGAGACGCTACCCGTTTTGTAACTACTGCTCTTTCAACTGTGCATGAAATCTTAATGGTTTTCTGTTTAATTTGAGTCTGTGATGGAGAAGTGCAGCCAGACAAAGTGCCTACCTGTCAATGATGTACTTGATGTTTTCATGCACGCTCTGGTCGTTTCGTCCTCTGTATGCTTGGATGTGAAACGCAACCTGGAACAATGTGCAGAAAGACACACACCTTGTTGGTTTCCATTCATCATATAACTGCCACTAAAAAACAAAAGATACCACAGTCAGTACTCACAGATGACTGTAAGCAAGTATTCACATAAAGGGAATCTCAGTTTCTAAGGGGAGACTTCTCATATTGAGGGCTGACAAGTGCGAAAAATATAACCATTAAGTTTGAGTGCATGCCAGGAAGAAGAAAGCTCAATAAGATGCATATATATTATATTGAAAGGTTGTTACAGCTGAAAGCACCACTGATTCCTCTTTAAAAAAAGAAAAGAATAAAAGTTCTACTGTTTTAAAAACAAGTTAGTCATGCACCATTTTGACCTTGTGTGGCCCTAAAGCATATGATGACATCAGGCGTCTGGTTTTTCTCCCCTACTGCCATATTACAGACCACCACACTTGTTTACAGGCTTTCAAAAACCCTATAAATAAAAAGGAGCAAAACACAGACTTTGGCGACCAGCAGAGCGTACTACAGTAAGCCATTCAAGCAGATTCTTTTGGACAGGATGTGACAAATTCTGTCACACTGTAGGAGATGTTTTTCCCCCTAAGTGGTGCCCATCTGGAGACTTTTGTAACACTCAGTTAATGGCACGGGTAGAAACGGGGTATTTGCAATTGATGAGCAAAAGCAGCAAAGGAACAAGGGACCTGAAGTGACACATACACCAAAAGTCAGTCGTTGAATATTTTAAAACACGGCCAGAGAATTCAGAGGCCGTGAATAATGCATGTTTCACTTTTCTTTTTGAGCAGTGGACATCCAAAGGGAACAATGTGAAGAAAGTGGCTTTTTTTAAGATGAGGGAAACCAGCAGCAACTAAATGGATGAAAGATGTCACTGAGTGATCTACAGAAGGCCGACATAGACATGCTGTCTACAGACATGCTAGCTGCTCTGTGAGGCTTTGAGCTAACATCAACATGCTAACATGCTCACAATAGTAACGCTAACTTGCTCATGTTAAGCAGTTAAGTTTAACATTTCTTAATTTAGTGTGTTAAAATGCTAACATTTGCTACCTAGCACCAAAGACAAAGTACAGCTGAGGCTGAAGGGAATGTAATTTGTTTTGCAAGTATTTAGCTATAAAAGATTTGAACCTGACAGTGGTGCCAGAGGAAATGTTAAGTGATCGCCACAGGTATTACAATTCATCCTGTGAGGGACATGAATGTGTGTACATTTTATGGCAATCCATTCAGAATTTGCGCAGACCACAAACTTCTACTGGAGGTGCTAGAGTGAAAGTCAGGGGACCACAAAAGTCATCCTGTGGGTGCCACGAATGTCTGTGCAAAATATTACTGAAATCCATCTTATAGTTGTTGTCTTATAGATATGTAAGTCTGGACCACGCTAACCACCGTTAGCATGGCTAAAAAGCAGCGTCACCGACAGAATTTGCAGGATTAAAGAGCGTATGTCACTATCTAGAATAAGAACTTCACAGTGAGAAAGTCTTCTTCACCACCAAGTTGTTAGAAGCAGTTTGTATATGCCTGTTAAGTTTACTATAGGGAAGCTGTATTGCAAGCATATGGTGCACACTGGATGAGAATTTCTCTGAGGAAAAAGGGACTGTTGGTGAGTGTGTCACTATGACATTGACTCTAAGTGTACTAATGGATTAAAGTGATATTTGGATTAGGCTAAAGTGCCACTAAAGGAGATGCTAAATGCTTTTATGTGCAACAAAACATATTTTGATGGTGTAAGATAACATCAATTTGAAGAAAGGAAGGAGGAAGAAGGATCCCTGCCATCTGAGTTTGTGCAGCTATAACTGTAAAGCGAACAGCCCAGTACAGTGAGATCAAATATGAACCTATTTTGAAAAACCGTGAGAGTATAAGAAGATATGAAGCCACATAATTATCATCCAGAAAGGGGGCGAAAAAGCTGTTATGGTCTCCTGTTCCCTGCAGCAGAGTGCAGGCCGTGAGAAAACTCAGCTCATTTTCCAAACACACTGGCCCATTACGCTGTGGTAATTTAGAAGTAAATGAGACAGAGTCGACGCATTTTAATACCTCATAAACATTGAACAGCATAAGCCTGCAACAACCCCAGCGTGATTTATGCTGAGCAGAGTAGAATTTAGTGCCATGTCATGCAGAAATCACTATGGGAGGGATATTAGCCATTGCAAAAATAAAAGGTCCAGACCTTTATAACAATCCGATCACTTTAAACAAAGCTCAGCACATTCCCATGTGTGAGAGTGTCAGTTTCACTCTGTGGTCAAAGCCAGTGGACACACACACAATAACGGAGGGTCACATAAGACTGACTGTGCCTCTGGAAACAAGAACGTGTGGCTGATGCCATCATAGGGCACCCATGGGCCTTACTCCCCTGTGTACATGCAGCTACATGGCCTACTTACTGGATAGAACTTTTACAGCCCCTCAGGGTGCAGATTGTTCAGAGAGGCAAAATGAGTCATGGGACCCATGATGCACATTTCCCCTCTGCTCCCTCCCTCCTGCACCCAGCTTCCAATATCCCCACCCACCCCGTCCCCACCCTCCCCTGGGCAGGAGGACTATTTCAGCTCCACTTCAAGCCGAGGTTGAGGGGCAGCACTTCTGTGGAGGATCCATGTGATCTGCTCTCCAACTCTGCTGTACAAAACACAGCATACACAAGCTCTGTGTGGGTGCTGCTGAAATACTGTTCAACTTATATAATAAAAAGAAGTACATTGCTTTCTTGTGCAGCATTACCTAAAGAGGGGCCAGTGTGTTTTTAGCTGTGTGGTGTGGGATTGGCAGTATGATAGAAGTTGGATTTGTTTTTGGTGAGCTAGCTCTGCTCACGTTTCTATTAGTGTCTATTTTAACTTGTGAGCATGCAGTTATGCCAAATAAGAAAATGTATCTGAAGCTCCATATACAACCACTTCCCCAATCTTAGCAAGGCTACATCAACAACCAGGCATCTGTGTCAAAATCTAGTTTGAATACATTTTCCAGGTGAATTGTTCAGTTGTTATACTCCATAAAAATGTCCAAACTAATTTTTCTAGCAAAATTCTTTCTCCTCCTAAGAATACAGATGAGGGTGGTGGTGGAGGTGGAGGGCAACAGTCCTCTACATCTCAATAAATCACTCCAACTCCAAATCATGCTTTGTTTGCGTAACCACGCCCACTTTAGCGAGCCAATCAAATCTGAATTCCTCTAGTAATCACATTCATCTGCATCACTCGGAAAAACGTTGCATTACTGAGGTTTCACTGCAACGATTACGTCTATAAGCCAATTGACTGAAAATGTATTTATTAATAAAATTAATCAGCAACTATTTTGATAAATTGATTGATCGTCGTGTTTTCAAGCAAAAAATGCCAAACGTTCTCTGGTTCCAGCTTCTCAAATGTGAGGATTTTATGCTTTTCTCTGACATGTATGACAGTAAAATGAATCTGGGATTTGAAGCAATTTGAATATGAATGTGAATCAACTTGAGCTGTGTGAAATGATAACAGGCATTTTTCACTTTTCTTTGGGGTTCAATAGGGGCTCAACAGCAAACGTTTGCCCTGGGCCTCCATACTAAGTTAACCTGAATCATCCTAAACCATCCTGTAAAGGTTAATGCCATGTTCATGCCCCACTGAACTACATAAAACCACTGAAAAGGACCCATTCACATGCTCTCTTAGATTTCTCTGTCAAGCAGTTAGTTAGGAAGAGTGCCCAGCTCACTGTAATCCTCATCCTCAGTTAAGAGGAGTGCTGCTGTGACAAACGAGACAAGACAGGACAGGAGAAGCAAGGACAAAGATATCAGATGGAAAACAAAGTGCATCTGGACAGGTATCGTACCCCTCTTTCAGAGAATAAAAGCTGAAATAGTTTTATAGACATGCAGAAGATTTCTGAGGGTTTATTTGGTGTTTTCTGTCTTTGTCTTATCTCTTTGCTCATGTTTTTTTCCCCAGTATTGTGCTATTTTTGTGTAATTATACAGACCTTCCAAGGGCCTGATGTTTCAAAACAAAACTGTTCATGTGTTGTCACAAGCATTTCTCAGAGCGGCTGTGGCAGAGTGGCCACTTTGCAACTAAAAGCAGATATGTGCGTTTCCTGAATCTTGATTCGATACATTTTTGGCTGTTGCCACTCCTCCTGTGGGACCATCTGTCCTCCTCACTTGGACCCCCCCCCCTACCTTCCCTCTGCCTTTCAGTGGAAAAAGAGCAAAGAAATGTTTTAGGGTTGCCGCTTTAAAAATTAAAAACTGCATTATAGTTCCAAATGATCAGAGCCAATAAAGTTCTTTACCATGTCAGCATTTTGCTGAAATTATGCAAGATGAAGCACCTCAAAGATAAATGTCCTTCTGTGCAGAGTGAGTGGGAGGAGTTCATCAAAAACCAGGAGAACTGGAAAAGAATGCTTGGAAATACTGCACTCAACATGCTGCTGTACTCAGAATAATTGTATTCTTTCTCAGCTCTCTGTTCTCTGATTCTGACCCTTTAAGTGCTTTCATAAGACACACAGATAAGCAGTTCCTTCTTATTTCAACGAGATACTGAAATATTCCGTTTATTTGTAGAAAGCATGTCGCGATCTGTTTTTCCACGCACGCTTCCTCCATGCTTTTTATGAAAATGTCATACTTGCTGGGTCCCTGATGACAATAAAGCATTAAATCCAATCCATTAGCATCTCTCCTGACAGCATTATGTCGTCTTGCCCTCGCAGACATACATTATTTCTTTGCCTGCAGCCAAACAGCAGTCTAAACAAACGTGTTATCAAATCTGACAGACCAGCCTGACAAACCTACTGCCTCCTATCAGAGCTGTTTATACGGAGGACAAGGCCAATATGTGTCACATCGCTGCTGGAAAATAAATGATCTATATCTTCACATCAGGATTCAAACACTGGCATGATAATGAATTGTGTTGTAATATTGATCCTTCCAACTGCTTTTATTAACCTTGATAACTTTGGAAAGTTGTAAATACAACTAGTTTCCTTATAGATCAGTGAGGGGTTATTTTTGTTCCTTTACATTAATATAGGCTTATAAAAATACAATATAATGTAACCTTCTGACTTGAGCACAGAACCATGAAGCTTATTCAGGAAGAGCAGTCATGTTTTCACCCCACAATTTGACCCAATTTTGGATTATCTCTCAAATGCAAGACAAGTGTTCTTCCTTTAGGTGAACTGGGTGGTCTGCTAAGATTTTAACAATTTATGAAGTGGGACTCAAAAAACATAATACATTTTGTTTCCTATGAACATCATTAGGGCTGCAACTGACAATTATCTTTATTATTAATTATCCAATGATTTTTAAATTACAATATCAATAAATAATAGAATAATTACAACTTCAAGGTGACATCTTAAAATGTCTTGTTTTGTTCGGCCAACAGTCCAAAACCCAAAGATATTCGGTTAACAATGATATATGAAACAAAAACAGCAATCATCATATTTGAGAGGCTAAATCTAGTAAATAGTTTAACAATTTTGACTATTTTTGCTTAAAAACAGATTGAAACAATGAACCGATTATCAAAATTAGTATCATTTTCTTTTGTCAATCAACTCAATGATAAAAGTCAAAGTAACTCAAACAAAACCCGACACTAATGCTGATGCTTTCATCTGGTTCCTGGCCGCCTAACATATCAGTGTGCTGATTGTTCTTTACTTCAACATGTAGTGTGTTGGTGTATTATTAATGGCACTTGCTTTAACATAGAAAAACTCTTATAAGCCATTTCAAAATTCATACAGAAAGAAGGCTCGTTTTGGATTCTGAGTAGCTTTTAATATGCAGGTTCACATGAACACATGACGTATCCCTCTTAGACTTTCATTTTATAGAATGCTTACAGTCTGACAAAAAAAAACCACCTCAAACTCTGATCACATTTATATGTAGACGTGAACTGTATCGCATTACTAACAAGCCTTCCCTTTAAAAGTTTAATAAGCCTTCGATACAGTGACAGACAGCTGAGGGACCCACATGGATGCCAGTTATTTCCTTCAACGTGCCATTTTCCAACCTAATTGGCAATTGGTCGTATGGTTTTGCTACCCCACCCCCACCTCTCAACCCTGTTCATATGCTCCCAAGCTCATTCAGGGCTCAATGAACAACTGATCCAGCAGCAGCAGCTCTTTGACCTGTTTTTTGCTCTAATGCCGGAGATGTCACTGCAGCTGCAAACATCCAGAGTCAAATCCCTGAGTAGCACAGACAGCTATATAGGAGGCAGCAGAACATGTTATACTGCTCTCAATCTTACTCTCCTGTGACAGTAAGCAACTGCCGCTTCTGTGTACAACTCACCACAGCACAAAGGCTGGTTTGATATTACTATCTTGAGCAGTATTAAACCCTCTGCTCACCTCTGTGACTCATCAATTATCCTTTTCTAGCTCCTGTGTCGCTGTGCTCTTGGTGAGATGAATAGATGGAGAGATAATGGAAAGATTTCTAAACTCATATTTACATGTTCAGCCTCACTCATATTCTGGCAGCCATTCAGAAGTAAAATAATGGGCTTCTCTCCAGATATTGACATTTGAGTTCAACAAGCTGGAGGTTTTACACAATTAGCCTCCTTTAATACTACTATACAGCACATTGTAGCCTTTGTGTAGTTTTGATTAGTTTGTAGTGTGTGAAAGTCAATGAGCACAGTTCAAGCTAGCTTACTGTCCTTGATGGAGTGCCTCAAGGTTCTGTGCTTGGCCTGCTTTTATTTTCTCTTTACAGAAATAATTTAGGTGTTAACGTGCATAAAACTAATCCTCATTGCTATTCAGATGACAAGGTGTTGTCTAGCTGTGGATCTTCTCTTCCAGATAAACTCCATAAATGCAGTCTTCCTTTAATATTTGGCAAAATCAGCTCCCTCACCTCAAACTAGTACTAAATGCAGATAAAACTAGATTGATGTTGATGCTAATGCTAGAAGGAAGGCGTTCTGGGTATATTACATTCACATCTCTGAAAATGTAGTTCATCTTGCAAGCACTATCTCACATCACAAGACATACTTATATGTGCTGTTTTTCTTTAATGTACAGACAGAGATAGTACAGAAAGCCTTTATGTTTTCTGCTCCAGGGACTTTAATTTGATGAATCTGACATCTTTTGCAGAATTCAAGATGATTGTAGACTTTAGGGTAAATGCTTCCATTCATAATTTTGTCTGTTCTTAACCAACTTTTAGTCTTATGTTAGTATTATGTGTTTTTAGTTTTGTTTTATCTGTTGTTGTTTCTTCTGCAGCTTGTTATGCTTGCGTCTTAGCTAGGTCTTTCTTGCAAAAGAGTCTGGTTAAGTAGGATTTACCTGGTTAAATAAAGGTTTAAAAAAACTTTTAAACACCCACTGCAAAGCCTGACCCAGCATTATTGGCGGAAAACCATCTCTTCCATCAACAGTTGCTGAATTAAAATCGACAATCATTGCACAAGCATCTCTCATTTCTTTGCCACAACTTACAGTGTACAGTAAAAATTGAGCTGAATAGATTTGATTCATTTCTTGTCTTTAAACCTTGGACTCTTTCCCCACTTTGTTTCAGGTCTCACACATTCACTTTTACACACAGACAAACACACACACAAAGTGTGCTGATGTCTTTTACCTTGAGATTGTGTCTATATGCAACATCCAATACAGCTGGTACCAAATCCTCAGTGGGTTCCCCATTGTCATCAGCCAGGCCCGGAGGATACCAGGACAGGACCAGAACCCCTGGAGACACACAGAAAGTCATGAGTCTGATCATCCATCCTGGACCAAAGACACTGGTAAGTACCTCGGAGAGCATCTACTGCTAAGAACATATGTCCAAAATGCATATGAACCTCTAAAATCGTATGCATTGTTGAAATGACGTATGGATTTCATGCTGATTGTAAGAGATGTTGACAATCCTGTGGAGAGAAATGGGTGCTGAGAAACCTCTGCATTCATTAATCACCTGTAAGGTTTTCACGCAGACCTTCACACAGTTTTACAGACCATCTGAGACCATTGAACGAATACAGTCAGTTGCACTTTTATTGAACATGCTGTAAAATTTTCCCTGGAAATCCATTACCACATCCACACACCGATGGTGACAGACATGCAAGGTGCTGTCTTCCATTGGGAGCGACTTAGAGTTTAGTGTCATGACAGGAGGATCGAATTGCCAACCCTGGGATTAATGGACGACCCGCTCAGATATGTAAAAGTCCGCCCACCCCAACTAAATAGGAAATTGGAGCAAGACACCACCGTTGCCGTTGTTTTGCATCTCTTTGTGTTTCTTTTGAGTCTCCTTGTGGAGGTTTTGTGTGTCTTTGTAGTTGCTTTTTGTCTCTTTATGGTGGTTCAATTGACTTTTCTACAATAAATTGTGACATTCAGAGGTTCTGGCCTTGTGATCTCCTGACGATTTGGGCCCCAGGGTCTGTGTAGGCCTGTTCAGTAATCCATCCGTGACTGTATGGAGGAGATTTGACTTTCATCTGAATGCCTACCTGCCCATCACCAAAACACTGCACCTGATTGATGAATATGCACCTGTCATCTTTGGACTTTTTATTATGTCTTGTTTTAGTGGCAATCTCTCTGCACACTTCAAGTGTGTGACAGCTCATAAATTACAGCAGAGAAATGCTTCCCCATGCATGGATGCTGGCTGAGAAATAGCTTCATGTCAGCCACAGCAGTGCCTGGCACCAGAGAGGATCTGGCACATTGGGTTTGCACTCAGAACTAATTCATTAAACTCATGTCTGCTTGCTGTGGAGCACTGTAGACCATTAGATTACAATACCCAACTATGTCTGTGTGGCCGCTGCAATTCATTTTATTTATAGGTCTCTGTGAAGTGGTGGGGAATCAGTCATCAAGCCAAGTGGAACTATTTAGAGTTTGGCTGGCTGTGGTGCCTAATTAAATGGACTGTTTTAACTAAGCATTGAGAGGCAGCACTCTCATGATCCATCTGTCAAGGCAACAAGGTTACAAAATGGATAGATGGACTGGTCATCCATCATGGATGGTGTACAATAACCTATGGAGCAGCAGGACAGAAACATCAGGGGCTATCATGTGTAGGCTGCTGATGGCTGGACACACCGGGCTGTTACTCGACACCAGGCTGTCTTTTAGGGAAGCCATACAAGTGTTGTGAAAAGACTTACAACATACATGTTAATCTTTCATGAGTTGTCCAAAAACAACTGATCTAAGTTCTCAAAATAGAGATAAGGGATACTGGGGCTGGCTGATAACTTAATATTGTACATGTGTTCTTTTATTTAAATCTTGTAACTGCAACACAAGACAACTTAGATAATTACACACATTTTGAATTTTCTCTATTTTCTCTTTTATCACGGGTTTTTCACGACTTTTATGACAACACATTGTTGGTTGTCTGCCTTTGGATGGGTTGTTTTTTGAAGGCTGGTTGTGTGGTTGTCAGGCTGTAGATGTTTTGTTCTCAGGTGGTATGAAAAAAAAGTCTCAATAAGACAAATATTACGAATTCCTTTTCCTTTGTAAAAATATTACAATTCCACAATATCCCTACAATTCCTGGGATATTGTGTTATTCTTTTGCCCAAGTAATTATTCCAAAACAGACCAAATTAGCTAATGAAGTTTTGGATTTACATTTAAGTTTTTTTTTTCTGATGAAAAGCTTATATAAGTGGAAAAGTCCATTGCATTAAACATCACATTGATTATTTTAAATGGTCTTTTTAAAATAGATATATTATGTATATAAGGGACATGCTGTGTCGAAAGAAAAAAACACTAAATTCAACCACTCTCTAAAATTCCCTGAATCAATTTTGAAATTGTAATAGTCAAGAAGATATCTTACGTATAATGTAGACCTAAGAAGTTAATTTATTGATTACTGGGGCTTTTAAAGTGAAGTTTTCTCTCTATCTGTTCTGCAGCAAAAAGCTCAGCAGCAGATATCTGGGGACTTTGAGCGGAGAGTGCGGGGAGCTGTCCACTGGATGTGTGGTGCTGAAACTGCGATGCCCCTTAAGCGAAAAGGAGGCAGCGTTGCGCTTCTAGAGGCCAGATTTCTGTGCAGCTGAACACTCAGCTTTTTTTTTTTTCTTCCCTTCTGCAGGAAATTAAGGGTTCCCGCTGACTTTATGAACTCTACCTGCTGCAGAGGCTCCGATCTGCTCCATGTGGGACTCCAACACGTCCGGGTCCCTCGAGCTGTAAGGATTGAGTTCGGGGTAGAAACTGGAGCCGATGTCCTCGGGTGGCATGTGTCTCCCTCTCGGGTAGCTGGAGGCGATTTTGGGGTCCCAGTGTGGAACCAGGATGTGGTCCCAGTGAATGTATTTGCCGTCCATGTGCGGGTTGCCGTACCAGGTGTAGTAAAAAATATGAACGTCATAAAATATGGTCCCCTGAGGGCTGGAGTTGGACAAAACTGCTTTGGTGTTGCTGCCGCCAGCCGGGCGGGCTTGACCCGGGGACGCGGTGGCGTCACGGGACACGGAGCGCCGGTCCACCTTCCCCCCTATCATGGGCCGGATCTCCAAGCCCGGGGCCAGATCCGAGAAGCCGTCACTGGGCTTTAAGGTCCTCAGTCCCATCATGGTCCCAAAGATGAAAAGCGTAAAGAGAAACAGAGCTATGCACGCTTTCCTCCGTAGTCTTGCCATGTTTGGGTGGTGTGGGGGAAGCTTTGGTCGGTGTGGACGCGTATAACCCTCTTTCTGTCTTGTCTCTGCTCCCCCCCCCCCCCCCACCCCACCCCACACACACGGAGAGTTCACCTCACAACCTACGAGCTATTCTTCAAAGTGTCTTGAACGACACGCTGTTTTTTTTTAATCCATAACTAAAACGTGGCTACATGATTGCAGTCCAGTCGCGGCAGACCACCTGAAGCAGTTGGCTGTGAGCTTTTTTTTACTTTCTTCTGCAGCCTGATGTTTCGCATTGTGCCGAGCTTCTTATTTTAGCTTGTGGGCTATGTCGTCGAGACGGAAACTCGCTCCCCCCCCCCCCCCCAAAAAAAGCTTGTAAAACCGAGTCGATTAACGTGTCGTCCTTGCAGAACTGCCGGCCGGTGTTGTTCCAATCGAGGCGTTTCGCTGCACTGATCTCCCAAACTGTCACTTTCTGGGCTGCTTTACTCCGCCAGCTGGCCGCCGTCCCGACCGGGAGCCGATCCATCCACCTGACACCGCGCAGATGACCGGCGTCGAAATGCAGAGCGCTGCTCTCCGGTGATGGTGTCCGGAGTGGGGGGGTTCCAGCCTGCGTGGTTGCTCGGTTTCTCCTTCACTGTGTGCGTTTTGGATATTAAATAGGCGGGACTCGTCTGATCTCCGGTTTTCCCGTAATGTGTGCAGGCACGGCTGCAGAGCCTTGCGCAGACAGACATATAACGTTTAAGGGCGGGGGGGGGGGGGGGGGGGGG